>JAQGAD010000041.1:0-126620 GCA_034696625.1 Isotomurus palustris | reverse complement strand
TAGGATGACTACTAGATTTTGCCGAGAGGTATTTGAAATTGTCTGGGCTATAGAGACTGCTTGGCATGAAGTTTTTTTGTTTAAATCAATATCATCTCTCTTTCTCGCACTGAAGAAAGTCATAAAAGACGAATCGTCCATTTTGAAAGACTTGGCAAATCTCTTTGCAAATTCTCCAGAATAGGATTGTAAAATGGAATGTCTGCTAAGTTGCAAGAGTTTTTTCGTTTCCCTATGAATAAAACCCAATGACAAAAGTGTACAATGAGCGAGCTTCTCTGGAGTAAAAAATACTTACACGAACTTAAGTACAAAAGCTGATTGGGACATTCAAATCCAACTTTTGTTAAATATTCAATCTCAGTCTTAGTCAATGCTCACTCACTCATTGGTGAGTTGCGTAAACTGTATGTTATGCATTAGACTGGAGAGAGTCAGCTTGGGGTTTGGTATTAAGCTGTAACTTAGGAAACTTCAAATAGGTTTGGATATGCTTTGTCGGTATTGTGATTTCCTATTTACCCTCTGATTATCAAATCTCGGCTGCTTATGTAAGAACCTTAAAGTGGAATAGGCAGATTGAAGTGAGATATGAGTTTAAAAATCAAGTGGCAGTATTAGAAGAGAGAGAGAGAGAGAGAGAGAGAGAAAGGAAGGATTTTTGTAAAAAGTTTCGTATCGTTTATGTGTAGCGATTTAAAAGGGAGTAAGTCTTTAGAGAAAGCTATTAAGACGGAGAGATTCTTTGTGAGCTCATTTCGTCCAAGAGTTATTACTTCTTCTTCTCGATCTCCTGCAAGTCTCCAGTGGTTCAGACTTCAGACTATGCGACACTAAAAAAAGAAGTCGGTCCAAGTTGGAATGGACTTTTTTCTATCTCATTCCTTCTTGTTCCATCATATGGAGGAAGAGTACAAGACTGCACTGGATGAGAGAAGAACCAAACTGCTGCAATTAAATGAACCAACCCATCCATATTATGAATGACTCGGGGACTTATGTGTATAACTACGACACGGTAGTTAGTCTCTAGCCCATTTGCATCTTGACATGTCGTTCATTCATAAGAATCATTTTAATAGACTCTTCTATCTCTTTCCTTGAGGATAGAACAGCATAACTCTCCCCTTAGCTCAAACCTTACGGCACTAATTGCTCTCCCGTACACTTTGAACACTAACAAACAAATTAAAAGTAAATGACTCGTGTTTGAGTGACAAGAAAGAACGGAAGGGTCAGATGGAGATTTCCATGTCGCTTTCTCAGCAATTACTCTCTCCTTCGCTTTTCTCTGAAGTCCTCCGTATGCACCAACGAAACAGAATGAGTGGCACAGTTGCCCCACAAAAACCCTCGTGTGGTGTGTGTGTATTCCTATTCCTTAGCTATCAAAACTGGAAAGTCAAGGCAATATAAAAGTACAACAATTCTAATTCTGTAGGAAGTAAAAGTTTTCTTTTAAACTACGGCTGCTCTTTTTTGAACTTTCTTTACTTGCTTTCCCTTTCTTTCTTTTTCACAAGAAGGAGAAAGTTTCGTGCCAAAAGTGTTTAAAGTCTTCTCTCTCTCTCCTAAGTATTGAAGTGAATTTAATTACTGCCACAAAGCCGTAGCATCATAAGACTTAACAGAGGCTTCAACATGACACACACACACACACACACACACAGACTGTATATATACAGTCTACTGCACACAATATCTATACACAAGTGTATCACGATGTCTATCCTTACAATATTGTCTGTAAATGGACAAGGGTCGTCGAAGAATAAACTCCTTAAATCTGGTGCAGGGCTATTATGTAGTAGTAGTTGATAAATCACTTCCTCTGCGTCTTTCTCGTGTCCATCGTAATTTCAGAAATGCCTCAGACGTTTCCCTCCTATTCACTATTATTATCCTATTGTAGTCGCCATCCTCTGAAATATTTCTCGTCAAAAAGTCAAGTTTTGATTACATTTGCGCAATAAAAATTCTCATTTTTCAATTTCTTTCTGTCAGTGGAAATTCATAAAGTAGTATTTGTCAGTAAAGGCTGAGATACGATGAACGATGAGTGGGGAAAGTCATGCGGACGTTGATGATATTGTATGCTAGGGCAAGGAGCACAACACATGTATGTATATTGTGTATAGTCATAAATAAGTATTCATTCACAGAGATACCCTTCTGTGTGTCGTCGTCGTTTCCTTCCGAATGGACTTATCAAGTGTTTGAGCCTTTGTATTTCATACTTATTCTTATTTATCTCCCAACACATTCTTGTTATCGCACAGAAGGAAACTGCATAGTTGTTTTATGGGAAGAAATGGAAGAATCGAATGTCGCATTCTTTGTGTAGAGAGACCTTGTGAAGCATTTATTTCGTCTGAGTTGTTAATACTCCAATAATTCCTTCCGGTTCCATTTGTACTATTGTTTTTTCTTCCTCTAAAAGTCTCCTCCTGTTTTACGACCACTAAGAAAGTGCTAAAGACTGGAGGAGGGAGAGATGGAACGATGGAAGTGGTGGAGATGATTTGAACGAGACATTCTTCTCCTCCACACATCCAAATGATCAAGAATGAAGAGATCTCTTGTGTGGCTAACTAACTGAGGGTAAAAATAATACGCGACTTTCTCCAGACTCATTATGGCGTCTCAGAGCCTCTCTCTGTCTGCTTCTGCTATACACCCTACTACAACTATATTTATATATACACTATATATACACTGTCTATGGTTCTATACTAACACTCCGCATATATCCGATGGACACATTCACTAAGCTTTCAAAAGTTTGTCATAAATTCCTGGATTTTGGCAAACTTTCCCTCACTCTTTCTCTCTCCTTCTCTACACTTGAATAAAATGACTTTTGTTCTCGACCAACCTCTAGCCAAGTGGGAGGGTGGCATTCCTGGCATCCTCTAATAATAATTGTGTTCCTCACTCAAAGGAAATTATGTTTTATGTCTACTTTGTCGACTGCCCGAGGTATTTGTCGAACTTTAAAAAATTCCACAGAAATTTATAGTAGACCAATGGGAGTGGAAATATTTTGTTAATAAAGCTGCAGCAGAGCCAAATAAAAATGTGGGAGAGACTGGGCAGAAGGAGATTTTTCGGAGCTTAGAGATCTTTGAATGGGTGAGGTTTGACATGAGCGTAGAAATTTATGGGGAGCGTTATACAAAGGAACAGAGTTTTCTTCTGAGATTATCGTATGAATGTGAGATGCGTGTAAAAAATGGGATAATTTATATGAAATGTAATAGTGGGTGATAAGAGATTTGGTCCACCTGCGACTCGTCGGGTCTTGTCTGCTGGAGTTGTAGCATGAGAGAAAGTCTGGTCTGGTGTACCTGGGTGGGTGCTTGGCGAGCGGCCGAGAATGCGAGAGAGATCGAAGAGGAATTGGCTTTTGACTAACACTCCATTAGGTGCCATCATAACCTTTTTATCAATCCATGAAAGAAGCAGATGGGTTCCCTTTGAGATATTTAGGAGATAGCAAATCGAGTTTGTTCCAGCTCCTTCGCATTTCTTCTCCTTGGCTTTCTTTCCTTTTATCCGTCTCAATCTGATTATTTATTACAAGTGACAAAGTCAAAGGACACACACACACACACACACACACGTATTTCTGCACACATACACACACACACACTGAGAGAGTAGTCATGCCTTCATAGTCTTCACATTTGATACAGACTGCTGAGAGAGTGTTTAACTCGGTGGATGCTGCTGCTTCAAAAACTCTCCATCTGTCTTCTTCCAACGACTCCTACTGCCAATTTACATTTGAATGAGGGGACTCACTTTCTCCTGTCTTTTCCCTATTCCCTTTGATCTCTCGCCCAGAGGTGTGTTTTATTCTCTCGCACATACGTCCAGGTTTCCACGTTTTAAGTATTCAAAGGTGAACAACTACATCAACAACTGGTGGAAGGAAGCAGTTCCTCCTAAACTACTAACGCAACTTCGTTCACCATTTTACATATTGCCCTCCTCCAATGAATACTTAAAGAATCCCATAAAACTTTCACATCTTCTGCACACACAAAACTTTTGCGTCAAATGCAGTTTACGAAACGATTGCTAAATTATCTGAGGCTCCTCTCTCGATGTTTCCACCGTACCTCTCTATCTCTCTTTGCTAAGTATGTCTGTCTGTGTGTCTGTTGCACTTGGTTATCTCACGATTTTGTACAGAGAAAGTAGAGGATTGAAAATACTGCGGGTAATTCCATGCAATTTCATGCCCAATAGATGGGAAAAGGAAATTACCCAGAGAGAATATCGAACACACACACACACACACACACTTGGAAAGCCTTCATTCTTTCTCCATCTCTCTCTCTTTAATCCCTGGCCATTAAATTAGCTTAGTTACTGGAGATTTTTGGAGTCTTAGTGTTGGGGGAGACTTAGTGAGGTTGTAAAAGTTCTCATCTGGAGAAGAACAGTTTCTTTTAATTCCTCTCCTTATCTCTCATCCTCGTAATCATCATCGCCATCATCTGAGGAGTTCTCCAATTTAAATTGTGAGTGTTGGTCGGGGAGCTTCGATTCTCTTCTGCTTGCGTGAGACGAGAAAGGAGAAGCGAGATACAATTTCCTGGTCGAATTAAAGCTGTGTGTGCAATACAACGAGGAGGGTAATCAGGGTGATCGAGAATTTGTGTAGGAAGAGTCTAAAAGATCGGGTGGAAGAGATAAATGAGAAATGGAAATGAAACTAGAGAACTGGAGAAAGTGTTTCTTCCTAACAAGCGTAAATAATAGGTCAGCAGAGACTTTATTCTCCCTCAGATGAATTATTCTCGACGCATGCACCGCTGTTCTTTTTTATACCTCCACACACACACGACATGGAGATGAGGATGAGCGAGGAGCAAATACCACCAGCCTAAAATTCAAATGTTTTCTAGAAAAACGAACGACCAGGGCAGAATAGTTTTAAAATCAAACCGTCGTTCTCTCCTTTGGAGAAAGTCATTCTCGCATAGTTTACACCTTCTTTGGATGGAGGAATAAGACGGTGGATGGGCGAGGAGATGAAGACTCGCAGCTTGTGTTTAAGGAAAGACAGAGACAGACACACAGGGAGAATATTACGGGGAGACGGTAGAGTGTCAGTAGATATGACGATGGATGGTGGTGAGTTATGAGTGAAATATGTGGCGGTGTGTTTATGAAAAAAGTATATATGCATATGATGATTCTTGGGTGGCATTTCACATTTTGTGTTGGCATATTTTTTCATTTGATGCGGAGAAAGATTTGGAGGGGGTGAGGTTATTTTATCCATTCAGGCCCCGTTCCACGTCCATCTAACGATATTACTCGGGATGGAAGGTAGAGCCTGCCTCCTTCCTTCTCTCGAGGAAGATGATCGAGAGGAAATCAAATGGGACGAATCCACTTATTTCAAAAGAGACCCATTTGTATGCTCCGTGTGTGTGGAATTGACAACCTGAAATGCACACCACCTTCTCCCTCCGCCGTGACGGACAATTTTGAAATACAAAGATGAGTCTCAAATATTCCCTTTTCTTTCTCTCTGGACAATCCTTCCTTCCATATCCTCGCGTCCTTCCTCCCTTCACGTCACAATCACTCCCCGTCTTCCTCTCCTACTATGAAATTTAATTATCTCCTCTCCACATTTCATACAGTCTACTTTCTCTCTTTCTCTCTCCGCGTATTATTGCATCCATGTACATCCGGATCTGGTGATGAGTGAAGCCAAGACTTAAGCGATCTCCTAGGTAACCATTCATGAGGAGTCTTGTGGTTTGCAGCAAAATCGGAAATTAGATGTGATAACAATTTCAAACGTGGTGAGTGGAAACAACACCGGAGGACCTCCGCTTGTTGGAGGAAAGCGGCCGAAAGTGGTGGTGGTCTTGGCCAGAATTCATCCTGGAGAAACTCCGTCGTCTTACGTGGCTCAAGGTTCTTGCCTCCTTCTTATCTCTCTTTTAAAATCTGTGGAACTCCCTGTGTTCGCATTCCGTAGTGGAGCTCACGTCTACAATCAGCAATAAATGTTCTTACAGGACTTATGGACTTCCTTGTGAGTTCACATCCCCTCGCAGGGGTACTCAGAGACCATGTCGTCTTTAAAATTGTCCCCATGTTGAATCCCGACGGAGTTTTCCTCGGTAATCTCAGGTACGACAGTGAAAAAGAGAGGCGTGCTTTTATTAAGGAATGTCCAACAGTTTTTACTTAATTGGTAGACTGGTGAGAAATTGCATTCTCCTCATGCCAAATCTTATGAGAACTTTGCCATCAGTCAACATCAAACATCGTGTGTCTCTTTAGAAATGAAGAAAAGAAATACTTTCACACCGTCACTCTGCCACTCGCCAATTAATAAATGCAAACTACGCTTATTAACGGTGTCCAGGAAATATGGCAGATTCCTGTTTACAAGTGGAACCATTTCCACTTGTAAAAAAGTTGGACTGAACTGCAAATTCATTTTTTTATTTTCATCATTTTTTGCCTGATAACCGTAAATATTGCAATTATACTGCATCAAAAGACTAGCAACTTGACGCATTTTGAAACAAGTTACTAAAAATTGCTAGTGGGTGTTGTTTGGCCATTCCTGGACGCACCCATATTCTGTTTTGCCATTTCTGGCTGCCTTTCACCGTTTGGCTCATTGAGAAAGGTGTACATTGTAAAGGATGAATGTTAATGGTGTGTCTTGTGCCTGTGATTCTTATTGTAGGAGCACGTTGATGGGCTATGACCTGAATCGCCATTGGAATCAAGTGTCTCCGTGGTCCCACCCGACGCTTCATGCCATCCGGAATCATCTCATTGATTTGGATGCAAGTAAAGTACGTCTACAACAGAGAAAGTGTGACGCTTAAGTCTGATTTGTTTCCTCGCTTTCCTTCCTTCCTCTTGCCCGCCGTATCCTTAATGCATGCACGGAGTTCGTAGTCAAATGGGATGCGGGGATGGCCTAAGAGGAAAACTCTGTTGGAAGGGCTTACTGAAGTACAACGGTTGTCATATAAATAAGGAGATCCCTTCACACCCAATATTACTTTATTACTTTCTCCGTTCTACACTTCTCATCCAACCTCTTCCACCACTTTTACTTTAAAAAAGTCCACACAGACAGATGAAAGACTCTCCTCCCTGCCTCTCCTCCATTGAATTAGAGGGAAATCAATTGTTCCTCGTCGTCGCAGCCTTAATGACATCTCGGCGAAGGAAATTATTGTATAAGAAAAGAAAGCAGGCTTTCACCTCGAGAGATATTCAGGGTTGAGTAATGACTAGCGTAGTAATGAGAGGCATGTGAGAGAGAGAGAGAGAGAGAGAGAGAGATTCAGGGTGGTGTGGAGATGCCAAAAATATTTGTATTCTCCTCTCGTAAAGAACAATCAGGAGAAAGAAGCGGGTAGTAATTTGGAAGACAAGACTACCCATTGTTTCTCTTTGAACTTTCTCCACACAGCGGTGACTGATTTAAGTCTTTCGAAATGCTTGCTCAGGTTCAGAGAAACCGACCATCCATCCATCCATCCATCCACCCAACATCCATCCAGCCAACAACATATCCATCCATCCATCCATCCCTCTCGTCACAATCAGCACAAATTCCCAACGAGTCAGCAGACCTCCTTTTCCAATCAACATGTATGATGTGTTGTCTACTTTCTCTCTCCTCCTCCCACACAACTATTTCTATTTACATCTCCTCATTATACTCCCAGCCCTGCCCACCCACCCAGCTGACCTCCTTAATTGCTCCTCCATGAATAGAACTCTATTATGGCCTCCAACTAATCTGTGGGGATGACCAGACTCTCTCTCTCTCTCGCTCTCTCTCTCTTGGGTGGCTCTATACATAAATCGTTCGTTAGTCAAGTGTGTCTGACACTCCAACAGCCTCTCTCTCTCTCTTTAACTAAGCCTTAAGCTTCTTCCACAAACTTTAAGTCACTTTCTGTTGTACACTCATGTACCACAGACACACAGACAATGTCTACGTACACTCCTGTGCCTCTGTCTCTCTCTTTGTGTGAATGTGTGTTGGGAGAAAGCGAGAGAGATTTACTCGGAGAAAGTTCAATGTTGGCTATCCAACTTTCTCCATCAAACTTCACGTTCCCTCTGATGCCCACATGAATAAATATCTTCATAATACTCTCCTTAATGACTTACCCACTTTATCTTCCCCACTTTCCTTCACTTACTTCTTCCATTATGCATCATCGCTTGTGTGTGTGAGTCTCACCATCAAATCACAATGAGCGAGACGGTTCTTATTTTGCACTTGCAGACACTGGAGTTGGACATGGTCATCGACATCCACGCTCACTCGAGTCTCATGGGAGCCTTCATCTATGGAAATGCATATGACGACGTTTACAGGTGAGAAAGAAAGAATGAAGGAGAGACGGAGAGAGAGAGTTCCGACTGAGTGTGTCTGACTGACTGAGTGAGTCTCGAGCGAAGATAAATGGAAGAGAAAGGACGAAGGAAGTTGGCAATTTTCTGCGTCGTCGAACGGGTGAATTGGCCCGTGTGTGTAAGACATCGATGGATATTCAAAAAGAAACAGAAAGCCCATAAAAAGGGAAAGAGATGAGAGGGTGAGGGTGGTGGGTGTCGCAATTTATTCTAAACAAACTGCCATCCCAATCCTTATGACTTTTAGGACGGCCAATGGGCCCATTATTTCTCTTCATATTCCCCAGCCACACCCCCTACACCCCCCTCCTCGCTCTCTCCTCCATTATTACTTTCTCCCTGCTACACACCACTTTCTGTGTGTGTGTGTGTGTGTGTGTGGATGGACACAGTGAATCCTATAATTTACTTGAGCCACGATGATGTGTATGCAAACTGCAAACACTCGGGATATATAATAATTACAGAAGGATTTATTGGCGGAGGAGAGACTCGGGAGATTTTAAATGTAGTCTTATGTTTCTTTACACTATCTCTCCGCAGGTTTGAGCGACATATTCTCTTCCCGAAACTACTCGCCCATAACGCAGAGGACTACAATCCTGCCCACACGATGTACAATCGCGATCCCAACAAGGCTGCCACTGCCAGACGGTATAACTCATCTCTTCCTACATTCCTAAACCCCAAAGCAAACCTTCAATTTTTCATGAGAGTTTCCAGCAACCGCAGCATTAGGTTTTGTGTGTGTGTGTGTAATTTAAATGTGAGGCAGAGGAGAGATATTGTAATTCGACACCATCTGTCGTGACACAGACTGCGACGACGACACAGACGACAGGAGAACGTGAAGGAGAAGGAACACACATCGTTATTACCTGTGGTGGCTGTGTAGCAGGAGGTGTAGTGGCCATGTCACGAGTAAATAACAATACAATATAGAGAGAGAGAGAGAGTAAATGAACATGCGTTTTAGTGTGGAGGAAAGACGAAGGGGAAATAACTTTGGGTTGTAAAAGGAGACCAATTAATGAATGAATGTGGTAGTAAAAGTTTGAGGGGTCCATTCATTCATTAGTATGCGTGAGGGGTCTTAGGAACGTCCTTACGGTTTCCTTCTCACTGAGAGAGCTTGACAAACTACGCGAGATGGACTTTTGAGGTCAACAGTGGGAAGATAACAGCAGCCACAGGCTCCACTAAACCTATTAGTCTTCTCGGTGGAATTATTCTGTACGAAATTATGAAACCACGAATACTTCTGTATTGCTGCTGCTGCTAGAGAGAGAGAGAGAGAGACAGTTGATTCCCAATTCCCAATGAGATTGTATGGAGATGATGTTGTTTTGCAGGCATTTGTGTGAGATTCTGAGGAACACGGTGAACGCGTACACCCTGGAGGTCTCGTTCTTCGGCTACAATCAACCCCTCTCTAACTCAATTATCACTTACAACGAAGATGGATGTAAGTGGAGAAACTTTTCCTTAATTCCATTCCCTTAATTGACGTGTTTACAATTCATTACGGAACCCACATAACCAATAAGTCTTTCTGCAGACCTTAGACTCGGGAGGAACTTGGCTCGCACCTTCTTCGACTACTACAAAGCCACAGGGATAATCCCGGGGAGTATTCTGGCTACCCAAGGTCCACAAGGTAATCCTGGGGATGAGAATGAGCGGAAACTCTCCCGGGGATCTGCAAAGCCGCCTCTCCGACCACCAGCAGCCCGGAGGAAGAGAAGTCGAGACAAGTCTGCCACCAAGTCACCTGTCCGTCAAGAGGAACCCCTCCACGAGATGAATGAGGAGACTCCCACTGCTGTAGTTAAGTTGTCTCAACTCACCCGGGAGGTCGAGAAGACGAGTGTCGACGACGACGAGGATGAGGAGGACGGGAGGTCGTCCCTCAACTCCGAAGACGAGAACGAGGAAGATGGAGTTCCTCTCAGAGCTACGAGAAATGGGGTTGTCATTCACTCGCAGTTCATTCCGCGTAGGAGGAAGTCGCGGAGTTCCTCCAGAGGAGCGGGAGTCTCCGATAGGAAGGACAATGAGAGTCTGGCGAAGAGCAGTAGCAACAAGGGCAATAATGGAGACGACAAGACGACTTCAAGTCAAAGCTCCTCCAAGAAAGTGTTTCCCTCCTACAAGACATTCGACTTCAGTGCGTTGCGAACGGATGTGGCGTCTGGAGGAGAGCGGAGGACGTGGAGTTTTGAGGGGAAAAGACTCAGTCGACACGGAGGACCAAGTGGGCCGAAGAAAGTCGGAGGCGGAGGAATGGTGGCCAGGAGAAAGGGACGGAGTGTCCACCACACAATGAAGAAGGACTTGGGTGGGGTGACCTCAGACACCGAGACGGAGTCCCCTTGTCTCACCATAATTGACTTCAACATGCTCATCCGGAAGGGACTGGACGGAGGTCGGCTGGGGAGGAGTCGCGGGTGGTCGTCCTCCAAGAAGAAGGTCGTGCGGAGGAGCAGCAGAAGTGGAGCTCCGTTAAAGACTGTCGACGGAGGAGGAGGAGGCTACTCGGGTCAGGAGGAGAGTGGCGAAGGCGGAGGCGTCTCCGAGGGAGAAGCTCAGCGGCGGAAGAAGAAGAGCGGAGTGCGGAGACGACGGGCGTTGGCGCTTCGAGGAGCGATGACGGACGGAGGATGGGAGGACGGGTACTCGTCCTCCGCGTCCTCCAACTCGGGATTCGAAACCTCCAACCTCATCCCGTCGAACTTCGAGGCGAAGGAGTCCCTCGAACGCTCCCCACCCTTCAGACGACTTCGATCGAATCATCGAGCGGAGTCTCCGACGACGCTTTGTCCGTCGCCCATTTTTCTTCCTCAGTGAGAAATATTTGATGGAGAAAGAGAGATAATAAATCTTACAGCGAAAGGGTAGACAGTAGACAGTCAAGTTATCCTGAGCATTTATAAAAATACGTGCGGGGAGTCGACGGACACTTGAAGAATTCTCGATAGTCGAAAGTCGACTTATTCCCCTATCGTCTATCTATATACACTCATCTCCTATATACCTGTCACTTAACACAAGTCTCAGACCTCATTTGTTCTTTTGTTGTGTGTCGATTCCACAATTTCCACTTGGCAATCATCGAGTCCCACAGGGTCCTTCTCTCCTCCCTTCGCCTTCTTCTCATCGCAGGCTTCTTCTTCTGCTGTTGGTAGCCAAGCATCATCAACCTCTCGGCACACAGCAGGGCTCTCACAATTAGACTCTTTCCACGTCTCTTATTATTAGTCTCACGGTCATTCTCATTCCACACAGCCGCCCCAATGAGGACGGACACCGTGGAACATCGAGGAAGTCCGAGGTGAATTATGAGGAGAGCCTCCACACACGAGATTATGCAAATGGGCCAACTTTTGGAAGAAGAAGAAGCGGAGAGAAGGAAGAAGAAGAAGAAGAAGAGGTCGGAGAAGAAGGAGTGCGGCGGAGACTACGGAGAGACGGATATCCCTCTCGGTCCAATTCCAGAATTCAAAGCTAATTGTGATTCAACAGGGAATTTGGGGGAGAGAGACGGTGGTCAATGCTACGTAATAGGGAATGGACGTGACCTCACTTCCAATGTTCCAATCTCCCAATCGCCTCTCTCTCTCTCTCTCTCGTTCCACACTATTCCTCCTCCAGAAGACAAGAACAATCAGTTTCCCTTCCATTCCTCACCAAAAACTCAACTCCAACTCTTCCGTTCCCTGGGAAACCTGCTTCCCTGCTTCATCCTTCCTCCGCACATTCCTCCATACTCTCGTGTCACTCTCTCATGTCCAGTAATTCCGAATACGCATTAATGCAACCAGGAACCGAATTATTATTACAATTACAAGCTTGACCAGTCCAGTGGAGTTGTGCTGGTCGGATGGCGTGAGAGCCTGGAAGGCTGAATTGTCTGAATAGTTGAGAGTTTACGTAGAGTCACCCACGCCGTAAATTCATCTGAAGCAATTTCACGCCCTGCTCAGCCACACACACTCCGACATTCAACATTCCCCGTGCACAAAGAGTAATGGAGACAAGTCAAATTTAAATTGTCACGGTACTTCGACCACCACAGACAAACAGGGTCGTTATTCCTCTCCAAATTATCTCTTCCTCTCACTCTCTCGCTGTGTGTGTGGGTCTTCATGAGGATGACCACATCAAATGCATTAATATCATTGTGAACACTTGAAGTAGGAAAGACTACACACACACACACACACACACGGACATCCATCCACCTTCATCTGCTAACAAGAAGACCCTTCACAAATACTCCCGCACACGTTAATTATGTCATATTACTTTCAGTATCTTCACTGTAATAACCTCATTGCGACAAATGAAAAAGCAGCGTCAGTCATTCCACCGTGGACGTCATCGTAACGAGGAATTTTCACTTGTGGCTTTCCACCAATTCCAGCGAGATTACGACCTCCGACCTTTCCTCCCAACCAGAATAATCCTCTTGTCCACAGTGGACTCTTGTTTCCCAAGGGAATTTACGGTCCCATTTCCTCCAACGATGCTATAATAAAGAGCTAAAAAGCTACGCGCATACGTATACACAGTGAGAGCTCGTTATTGTCCTATCCGCAACGTTCCTAAATTCCTAATTAGGATAACCGAGTCTTTCAACTTTGCATACCAAATAATTCCCTATTCCCCAGTCACCTCGCCCTTATCTTTCACTGAAAACTTTCCTGTGGCTTCATTACCCACGCCAAAAAGCCCAACACACCCGACCATCTCAAGCGAACTTTCACACTCAAAAATTCCTCGACCAATCTACTCACCCGCTCTACTGCACATCTCTTCCTTCCCTCCTTCCTTTCATTACTACTTTTACTTCCTAATAATCAAAATCCAAGTCACACGCGTCTTATTTCTTATTTCGCAAGGCCAATTAGCACCAATCGGGTTACAAAGCCGAGTTCGCGGTGAGTTCCCTTTTTTAACCGTGAAGAATAAGAAACCCATTTTGAGAACGAGAAGTCAGCAAACTTGTACAAATAAGTTTGGTTTAAGTCTACGAAATACTCTACGGTACATTTGTCTCTTGTTACCTTCACACTGAATAAAGTCACTCCTCATGTTCCTGTGCGTACTGCGTGTTCAACTGTATTCATTAGCTTTTGCAATTAGTAATTAGTTACTTGATTGCATATTTATTTAAGTGTTTCGCAGGATATTTGAATGCTAATTGATGTTTTAATGCTCACATGATTTGGAAAATTATGTAAGAGTGGGAATCGTTTGTCTAATTTCGACATTTCCAACGGAACCTGGCACCATTCCACGTGCCGATCATGTTTGAAGGAAAATTCCTGAAGGACAGAAACATTTTTGCAGGTTGAAGGTGAAGGGAAAGGTGAGCGAGCTATTTTCTGCAAGCCGTGTTGACGCTGAATTGGCTGAATGAATCAGAGAGCAGCCAATTAACTGAAAAGCAGATTAATCTGGATAAAACTGCAGTTAAACTAGTCCTGAGAAATTTTGCAGGTTGCATGCATGAATGTGCTAATTAATTGCGGCGTTATCACTGCCTGTGTGTCTCCCACTACTGCAGAGTTTATTTTGCATGGTTCCTGAAATTAATTGTTGGAATTTTTTCAAAAGAATTATTCTTCAACACAAAAGATTTCGATGATACAACAGAGACGAAGTCTTTGGAAAAATCCGACTATTTACATCCACAGAACCGTGAAAAGGAAGTTACCAGACAGATGGAGAGACGGAGAGTCATTATTAGTTAGCACATTCATGCATACAAGCCAGGAGTTTTTAATATAAAAATGCGAATGTGAGTATGTATGTAGCAATGCATGTGTGAGTATGTTTAATATATTTCGAGAGTGTAATGCTAATTCTAGGCAGCTTTGGTTCGGTTTGTTGGGTTAAGTGTCCTTGCTAATTGACAAATTATGTGGAGTTTGAAAAGTGTGTGTGACGAAAAGTTAACTCATGACTTGGTTTAGTGTAAGTTGCATGAGCAATTTTGGTTTTTGCATTCTTCATTTTTACTACATTCTATAGAGAGAGAGAGAGAGATATTGATAGGAAGGTGTTTAGTAACTAGCATCTAGAAAGTGTATAGTGTCTGTACTTAAGTTGTGGAGAATATGTTATCGTCCAGGTGAAGCAGTTTCTTTGAAGAACCGCTTTAGGGGGAGTAATTAGCCTCAAACTGTGGAGCAGAAGCTCGTTTGAATGGTATGTCGGGGATGATGAGGCAGGTTGAGACTGCGATTTGATCGTCTCCGATTTCAAAGGTAAAGCCAAAGTAGCAGGATAGGAATGTCGACAACACGCTGCTTTAAGGGGGCTAAGAGACGCATTTCGTTTTATTACCTAAGATGACAAGGCGACCTACGATAACTCTTGGCCGTCTTGGCTTTCCCCGCTGCAAGTAGATAGACAAATCATCCTTCAATTTAACTAGTTTAACTAACAGCTATGAATTGAAAGCTGTGGATTTGAAAGGATTCAGTTCCATAGCAAACTTCTCGATCCATAAATATAGCCGCAATAAATTGTTGGTCACACGTACTTTCAAAGTTGCTTGAGATTCCGTTTTCCAGGTATTTTCTGACCTTGGAAAGTCCCCAAAAGATTTGGCAAAAAGGAAGGAGACGATCTAATTGTAAGCAAATCTATTTATACGGGTGGTAGCCGTAACTTTGAGTCATTGCGGATGACCCTTTAATAATGAAAGTACACTTATGCGCAAAAATTTTGACCTCAGCTCGTAAGATGAGAAGTACAGAACACATGCAACCACGAACAAATGGTCCTAGACAATTAAGTAAGCAGATGAGTAGGTGTATAGGAGTTCAGAATGCATGAACAGAATGCGTAGAACGAACGAATTCTATAAGACTGTCCAGAATACTCTCTCCAAATGTCGAAAATGATATGTACAGGGTTGAATACTTTTTCTCGAGAGTAGATAATAAACCATTGATCTGCTTTCCCACGTCATGGGCGGAGAGTGTTAAGATTCACAGTTCGCATTAGAAGAAATTCATACACGACAAAATGACTTGAAATGATATGCTTATGTGTTTTGTAGTCCGCAGACGGGATATTAAGCAACTTAATTTATTCCAAATTATTCCCCATGGATTGGCTTATTAGTCTAGGTGAGTCTCGTCAATCAGTTATTTCGAGTCGTTCCTACTCTCCACGTCAAGGAGTCCGGAGCAGTTTAAAATGCCTAAAGTAAGGAAACCTTGGGATATTCCGGCAATTAGGAAGAGCTAATAATTAGTGCCTACTTTCTGCACTCCTTTCTTCCTTTAGGAGACTTTGCATAAAGTGATTTGAATTTTTGCAGAAAGCCAAGGACTTGGACGACCTCAAAGGGGAGGTGAATCTCACCGAACACAAAGTTCCTCTTAACGAGTTGTGCAGGGATTTGCACACGGACCCTGCTCACGTAAGATTCCTCACGAAAGTTTTAAGTTTTAAAGGAAGAATGGAAATAGTTTGGAGGAATTTCAGGGACTTACTTCTCAATGGGCGAAGTTGGTTTTCGAGAAAGAAGGGCCGAACAAGTTGACTCCACCAAAGACAACTTCACAGTTAACCATCTTCCTCAGAAATGTCTTCAGTTACTTCGGAATTCTTTTGTGGATTGGAGCCACCTTGTGTTTCGTTGCTTATGGAATCCAAGCGTCGACCTATGAGAATCCTGCAAAAGATAATGTACGCTCTCTTAATTGTTTTTTTTGTCTAATGAAGTCTAGAGTGATTAGAAGTCTTCCATTGCCCCAATGCACGCCTTATTCATGGAGTCTTTTATTGTAAATCCACCTTAGTTGTGGCTTGGACTTGTCCTCACGACTGTGGTCATCATCACTGGTGTTTTTTCCTACTTTCAAGAGTCGAAGAGTTCAAAAATCATGGAATCTTTTAAGGACATGGTACCCCAGTACGCCACTGTTATACGGGATGGGCACAAAATGACAGTCAAGTCGGAAGAACTGACGATAGGCGATGTTGTGGAAGTCCAATTTGGTGACAGAATTCCAGCAGACATTCGAATAATTGAGGCAAAGTCCTTTAAAGTAGATAACTCGTCATTGACGGGGGAATCTGAACCTCAAAGTCGCAGCCCTGATTGCACGAGTGACAATCCTTTGGAAACAAAGAATTTGGCATTTTTCTCCACAAACGCTGTAGAAGGGACGGCGAGAGGAGTGGTGGTAAGAATTGGAGACAACACAGTCATGGGAAGAATCGCTGGACTCGTGTCAGGACTGGAGACAGGAGAGACTCCGATTGCGAAGGAAATTGCTCACTTTATTCATATCATTACCGTTGTTGCCGTTATTCTTGCCGCAGCATTATTAATTGCTGCCATTATGCTCCGATATCATTGGCTCGATGCGGTTATCTTCTTTATTGGAATCATCGTTGCGTGGGTACCTGAGGGATTACTTGCTACAGTCACGGTACCAAATCATAAAATGTCTGTATTGAAGTTACATTGAGGCTATTTAAGGATTTCTGGAACTGAAATGGCTTTTTAGGTATGTCTGACACTAACAGCTAAGCGAATGGCTGCAAAGAACTGCTTAGTAAAGAATCTTGAGGCTGTGGAGACGTTAGGATCGACCTCTGCCATTTGCTCCGATAAGACGGGAACACTGACGCAGAACAGGATGACAGTTTCTCACCTTTGGTTCAACAGAGAGATTAACACAGCGATAACAGACGAAATTCGGTCGACAGTTGAGATAGACAAGTCTTCAGATGAGTTCAAGGTAAAGCTGGGAAACTGTAATCTGAGGATATATTTACTGAAATGAATGTCACACCTGCACACAGGCTCTGACGATGGTGGCAGCTTTGTGCAGCCGAGCGGAGTTCATGACTGGCCAACAGTCAACTCCAGTCATGAAAAGAGACGTCAACGGAGATGCATCCGAGGCAGCGTTGCTGAAGTTCACAGAACTGACTATAGGCGATGTCATGAAGACTCGAGAGAAAAATACCAAACTAGCTGAAATTCCATTCAACTCCACCAACAAGTTCCAAGTTTCCGTCCATATCAGCGAAAACAAAAATGGATACCATTTGGTTATGAAGGTGAGTCTCGTGTAATCGAACAAAACACTTTTAATATGACTACTACAGCTACTGTGATGAATGTGGTGTTGGGATTAGGGCGCACCTGAAAGGATTCTAGAAAAGTGTTCGACATTTTTGTCAGAAGGAAAGGACCATCAAATCAACGACAGTTTCACAGACGCTTTCAATGACGCTTATTTGGCTTTGGGGTCGATGGGAGAGCGTGTTCTTGGTTTTTGTGACCTCTTCTTGCCTTACGAAAAATACCCAAAAACATTCCGATTTGATGCAGAAGATGTAAACTTTCCTTTGGATAATTTAAGGTGAGTGGTAATTTAAGGAGGAGATGAATATTACTGTGAGAGACTTGTGTGTGTCTGTGTGTGTTTTAGGTTTGTGGGTTTGATTTCCATGATTGACCCCCCGAGAGCGTCGGTCCCAGACGCGGTTGCCAAGTGCAGAACGGCTGGAATTCGAGTAATTATGGTAACAGGAGATCATCCAATTACAGCCAAAGCTATTGCCAAGTCAGTGGGAATTATTTCTGAAGGTAAGGCGATCCCGTAGAGAAGAGACAGACGTGACTAACTGCTTAATGAGAATTTAAAAAAATGGCGTGGTCTACAGGGAGTGAGACTATTGAGGATATTGCTGCGAGGAAGAACATTCCATTGCACCACGTGAAGCCTGAGGAAGCAGATGCCGCAGTGATTCACGGAGGAGAACTTAAGGAACTTTCAGAAAAGGAACTGGACGCAGTGCTAACCAACTACAGGGAAATCGTGTTTGCGAGGACTTCACCAACACAAAAGCTGCAGATTGTGGAGGCTCTGCAGAATCAAGGTTCCATCGTCGCCGTCACTGGAGATGGAGTTAACGACTCTCCTGCTTTAAAGAAAGCTGATATTGGTTAGTCCTGTTCCAAAATTCCTTCCACTAATCCTTCGATAAATTAAATAAACACAGAATTACATTGAAATTAGGAGTGGCCATGGGAATTTCTGGATCGGACGTATCTAAACAAGCAGCTGACATGATCTTACTGGGTTTGTGTTTATTTAAGAAGTTTCCCATATCTAAATTATCTTACTAATAAAGGAGTCTGAATTTGTATTAAACTTGAGCAGATGACAACTTCTCTACAATTGTGACTGGAGTGGAGGAAGGTAAGGATTTCTGCATCATTGCTGGAACTTCAGAGTTGCGCTTGTAAATGACTCACTGGTTCTTCCTTTTCTTAAATCAACAGGACGTTTGATTTTCGACAATCTGAAAAAATCCATTGCATACACTTTAACATCGAAGATTCCTGAGGTGTCTCCCTTTTTGTTGTTCATTCTGCTGGACATTCCATTGGCTTTAGGATCCGTTACTATTCTGTGCATCGACTTGGGAACTGACATGGTACACACAGAATAAACAGATTAGTCAAGGAATTGCACACGTAGAATTAAGGATTGCTAATTTCTAAAAATAACCTCAGGTACCTGCAATCTCCCTGGCGTACGAGAAGCCGGAGTCCGACATAATGAAGCGTCAGCCTCGTCACCCTCAGAAGGACAATTTAGTAAACGACAAGTTGATTTCAGTTGCATACGGCCAAGTAGGAATGATACAAGCAGTCGCTGGTTTCTTCGTCTACCTCGTAATTCTGAATGAAAACGGATTCCGGACGAGAGACGTCATCGGTCTCCGCAAAGGTTGGGACTCCGTAGCTGTGAATGACTTGGAAGACTCCTACGGACAAGAATGGACGTATGCAGCGAGGAAGAAACTCGAGTACACGTGCCACACTGCCTTCTTCGTGGCAATCGTTATTGTTCAATGGGCCGATGTCATCATTTGTAAGACGAGGCGACTCAGCTTGTACCACCAAGGAATGGAGTGAGTCCTCTCTAACAAATGCATTCACCCAAACAGTCTTAATGACGCCTTTGTTCCTTCACAGCAATTGGGTCCTCAACTTCGGGCTCTTCTTTGAAACTGCAGTCGCAGCCTTTCTGGCGTACACACCTGGAATGGACATCGCCTTGCGAATGCAGCCTCTTAAGTAGTCCCCAAAACATTTATTCACAAACCAAAGCACACATACATAGAGAGTGACATTTCTAATGAGTAACCTCAATGATGGTGTGCCTCCAGGTTTGTGTGGTGGCTTCCTCCAATGCCATTTGCAGTGTTGATTATCGTGTACGACGAGGCTCGACGGTGGATGATTCGAAGGTATCCAGGAGGATGGGTGGAGAAGGAGACGTACTACTGATTGAGTGAGGAACGTTCCTCGTTATTGTTGACTTGTTTGTGTGTCAAGTGTAGAGATGATGATGAGGCTAGATGAATAAAGAAGCTCCCGATGTTGAAGAAAGATAATTAAAATGTTGCTTAATGAGGAATGGATGAATGAATGAATGAATGGAGGGAAGCGGAGAGAGCCAGGGTGTAGTTGCTTAGTGAATTTATTATTGTTGGTAACACATTTCCTTAGAGTAGATAATATTAATTTGATAGAGAAACAGATTATTACAAATGAGGGGTGAAAACGAGGAACGTGAAGAAAGGTCATCTTTCACCAGGAGAAGATGAAAGAAGAGGACTAGCCTATGAGAAATAATTGTCGAGAGTGTGTCTTCATTGTTTCTTTGTATTGATTGCATCTTCCATGAACAACAGACGCTGATCGTCTACTCTACTGCAGATAACCTTACTACTATTATTACGAGCTACGCCTCTCTACGTCAAGCTAAACGTCCATTCAACCAACGAAGAAAAAATATATCACTTTATTACTTATGAACTAATTGAAGGAGAGTGTGGTTGTGTACTCTAGTAATCAGTACTTGAGGGATCGTCTTCTTCATCTTCGTCATCGTCGTCATCGTGTGTCAGTGTTCATGCACTTATACTCACCCTATTCAGATATTTATTAGAAGCTGAGAGAGATAGAGAGAGAGAGTGTGTGTGTGTGTAGAGAGAGATAGAGAGATCAGAGAGAGATCGACGAAGACGACCTACGTCTACGTAGTACGTGTCTAAAGCTACGACTAGAGGGGGAGGGGTGGGGTGAGTGGGGGGTGTGGTGGAAAGAAACGAGAGGAGCCCTCCTTAAGGCTGAAGAAGAAGCACGAAGAAAGGCGGTGTGACTGTTGAACTGATATGTGAACGTAAGAAGATGGAGATGGAGTTGTTGTTGAAGAAAAGGCGTCTCATGCAGGAGTCGGAGGAGGAGGGGGTGGGGGTGGTTGGTGATGAGCTCCTGGGGAGAGTGGGCGGAGTGGGTGGGCTCTCACAGCCCGAATCTCTTGAAGATGAGGTCCTTTCCCTTGGAGAGGATTGAGCCCTCGGCTGCCCCCCCTTCCCCGGTCCCCCCACCACCAATGGCACTGTGAGTAAAGTCCGAGAACTTCTGCATGAGAGAGCCAGGAGCCTCCGTTAAGACACCCGGGAGTTTGCTAGTGATAGGATTGGCACTTGTCGCGCCCGCGTTCGCTGTACTCGTCACAGTCGCCGTCACTTTGGGAGGTGGCGGCTGGTGTGAGGCGTTGGGCGGTTCGGTGGTTGGACTGAATTCGGGGAGCACAGCGGGAACTCCGCGCACGTTTCTCTGGGCTCCTCCTCTGCTGCTGATGCTGTTGGGGTCGGCTGGAGGGAAGTCGGAGAGGTCGGAGGGCGGCGGTTGGCCGCGTCCACGGCCGCCACCTGGCGGAGGGTGAGGTCCTCCCCTACCACCTCTCGCTGCCGCGCCGTACGTGTTCCTCTGCAACATTGAGAAAGAGAGGCGTGAGGAGAGACAGAGAAGAGGGGTGGCTGTGTGGGGGAGGCTGAAGAACAATATTAGAGGGAGGAGGGTGGAACAAGTAAAGCTCTGCGTGAACAGAAGCGGCGGGGGGTACGAGGGAGGGAGAAGGGGTGAAGCGGTTGTGGAAAGAGAGTAACTTACCTCCGGATAAGAGGCATCTAGATTAGCAGCGGCGTACAGAGAGAGAGAGAGAGAGAGTCATAAAAAAGAGAATTCGTTCAGAGGAGCACAACATCAATGAGAGAGAGGGGGGGGGTGGTTGTTGGTTGAGTGGGGGGGCAGGGGGAGGGAGGGAGGGGAGGGGAAGGGAAGGGGGGTTTATGGTGGGTGCATGACAAGCTATGAGAGATTATGTCGATAATAATACTTCGCAGTGCACCTCGGGACCTCCACCATACAGCGCAAAGATGAAGCACACCGCAAGAGACACCGAAGGCACATCAAGAGAGAGAGAGAGAGAGAGAGACTTAAGAGAGTTACGAGGGAGGGAGAACGCACACTGGGGAATGTAAAACCATCCTCTCACAAAGAAGAAGGGGGTGTGGGGGTGGTTGGGGGTGGTGGGGAAAGGAGAGGGGGTCTTAGCTCGACGTCCGTCTACTCTATTTTTAGATTACACGAGTGAGATTTACGCCCTCTCCACATGACCTACCTTTCCGCACTCCTCCGCGTCCCTGCGCTCCTCCTCCTCCTCCTCCTCCTCCCATCATTCCTCCTCCGTCACGAGGGGGCGGCGGAGGACCACGCGCCCCTGGGCCTGGCGGTCGGCGGCCGTCTGGAGGGACGCCCATTCCCCGGCGGCCTCCACCTCCGCCTCCACGTCCGTCGGCGTACTCGGCAGGAGCCTCCGTGAGGAAGTTGGAGGGAACGAGGCCACGGACTCCGTTCAACTCGCCCATGAAGAACCCGTCGTCGTCCATGTCGCCGAATACTTTGATGATGTCTCCGGTCTGGAAGGACAACTCCACCTGCAACACCCAACCAACCAACCAACCACACACACACACACACACATACACACAGCCTCAGTTAGTTCGCATAGTTCTGAGGGGGGATGGCGTAAGGGGTAAATTGCGCACCACCTCTGAGTCGACGTTGGGGGAGAGTTCCTGGGGGTCGTAGTCGTAGAGGGCGATCATCACTTTGACGGGGACGGAGGCGTAGATGTCTCCCCAACGGTCGCGCCCCATCGCCCTCCGCTCCCTCCCACTCGCCAGCGGCTCCCCTCCCTCCTGCTGCAACAACACCATCGTCATCACACAACCATCATCCCCCCACGGAGCATTACAGGCTATTAACTTAAGTAGGAGGGAGTTACATTGAGCAGTTCTTGTGCAACCCTCTCATCGTCCGGCGGAACCTCGGAGACCATGTTGCATGGAACGAAGCCTCTCCGTCCACCTGCCTCGCCCCAGTAGAACCCGTCCGGGTCCTTCTCTCCGTATATCTGCACTCAGATTAACATCATTACTATTAGTGTGCAGTCGAATAAGTACCTTAGTTGGAGGGTGTGTAGTTGGCGTGCCTTAATGATGTGGCCTTCCCGGAAGGGAAGCTCTTCTTCACAGGCGTCGGGGTTGGGGGACATGGTGGGCGGGTCGTAGTCGAAGAGGGCGACGAAGAGTCTGTGTCTGACTTCGGCGGGAGGTCTGGGGCCTGGGCGCGGGGGTCTCCCTCTCTCGTAGTAGTCCGGAGGGGGTTGTTTGGGGCGGGGGTGTCCCGAGGGGGGCTGCTGCTGCGGTTGCTGAGGCAAATATCCTCTAGGCCGATCTTGGGGAGGCGGTGGGAGGGGTCCGGGACGACGAGGCTCCCCACCTGCTCCTCCTCCGCCGAGGTAGCCCCCACCCGGGTGAATTGGTCTCCCCACACGATCCGTGTCTTTTGTGATTTCTCCAATGTCATTCGTACGGAACAAGTTGAAGCTGTTCTTGAGGCGGTTTTTGATGTTGAGGCTGCCGATGGAGGGAAGCGGCATGTGGTAGCCCGCCATGTCGCGGTCGCTAAAGCTCTCTTCCCCCTCGCCCATCAAGGGGGGAGGCGCAGGGTGTCGAATTCTGGGCGGTCGACGCGGATCCATGCTGCTATTCTGATTTGGAAGGTTGTGCCGCTTAAGTCGAAGTACTTGAGCAGGGATCGGAATGGGAATGCTGTCCGAAGAGAGGCTATCACGAGATTTGGTGCGAACTGTAACTTGTCGGGGAATTATTCCTTGGAATCTGTTCAGGTCCAGTAGAGCGTGGTCTCCTGCAAAACACACAACCATCATCTTCACTGTCATTCTCTTACAAAACCCTGTCTGCCTGCCTGCCTCTGTAATCCTCTCTCTCTACTCACCCGAAGGACTGTCAATCTCCAGAACTTTCCTCCCATCTGCAAACACAGCGTAGCCCGTGACAACGGCTCCATTGGAAGTACCGGCTGCGACTGGGTGCCATGTGACGAGGATAGTGTTGTCCTGTGGTCCAGGCTCCACTGTGACATCGATCGGTGGATCAGGTAGACCTAAACATCCTCAGGAAGGGCGAACATAATTCACTATCTCTGCTCGAATGCACACGCTTTCATTCGAATTATGAGAGTTACCTTTCGGAAGAGTTTTGAATTCTGTGTGCGCCGATAACTTCTCCATCTGCTTGCTGCTCTTCTCGTCGAAGTGAGGGGCTTTTATGTTCTTCGACCGCACCGTCACTCGATACGTCGTGTTCGGAGTTAAGCCTGCACACCATCAACATGCATACACGTGAGTATTGTGACTTCACGCTCATACCAAGATTACTATCAACAGTCTCACTGTACCTGTGATGGTGTGTCGGTAGACTCCAGGCTTCACTGTTCGAACTTCGACATTGTTGACGCAGACTACATGTTGGTAATTGCTGTTGGCTGGAAGCCATGAGATCGCGGCAGATGTACTCGTCACACCTGTGGCCCGAATACACGAAGGCGCAAGTGGGGCGTCTTTTCCTATCACCATAGTGCACGCAGCGTCTCTGGATGTTCTTCTGTTCGGCGTCACAGCTCTCACGCTGATCCGATGGGGCTACGTGCAACACACACACACACACATTTGTACAGTTACGTTACACCAGAGACCACAAAGAGTGAAAGCAGTGACGGTGACTTACCCTGTTGCAGTCCACTCCTTCGACTAAGGCTCTCGTTCTGTCGGTAGCTTTGACGGTGCAGCGGAGGAGGCCGTTGACGTAGACTTGGTAGCTGTCGACGGTGCCTGGGGGACAGTCTGGGGGGTTCCAACCGATGAGTATGCTTTTGTTCAGTTGTCGTTCGAGTGTGAGTTGGACCGGTGGGGGCACTAGCACCGAGAAGAATACGTCTATTAATACATATGGCAAAGTCCACTGTGTGTTACTAAATCACTAAAGCATAAATTGTGTAGTAGCGTGACTCTCTCTCCCTATGAACGACGACGAATTAAGGATGTTAAAGATGATGAGTCGGGAGAAGACACGTACCATTTTTCTCCGGGTCGCCGTCATCGTCAATTATGTCTTCGAGGTCCAAGTAACCAAACTCTTCTTGACGTCTGTGCATGAGTTCCTCTGTTTAGACACAAACATTCTCAGTTAAGTACCCTTCAACCTGTTCACTCATCTCCAGCCTAACGTCTCTGCCGCTAGCTTTGTAAGTGAAGCATCCAAATCTGTCTATATGAAGGAAACTGGTCGCCTACTTTGTTATTGTTAAGGTCTAGTCACAAGATTACATAATTAGCGGTAGTATAAGCAAACAATCGAGGGCGCTAAGTTGTTAGTTACTAACAAAAGTAAGCTCTAAAGTCTTCTCAGCTAGAAACACGAGAACTTGGCACGTCTAAAGGGAACAAAGAGGAATGATAGGACAGAGATAGAGGATTTATAGTTCTAATTTTGTTGGTTGGTTTTTAGACGACGGCACAGCCCCCAAAGGTACTTCTACAATTAATATTACGTACAGACAACATACGAGAGAGACACACTGAAGTGAGACGGGTTGGGTTACATAAGACACAATTAACAGACAAGAGAGACTATAGAGATACAGTTGACGATGGAGGAAAGGAGACAGACACAACAGAGAGGGAGGACTACTTGAGAAAGAAATTTGGAGTGTAAAATTGAGATATTCGACGAACCTTTCATCCGGAAAGCTTCTTGCTGATTGCACACCAAAGGGGGCAAAGTTCTCTTAATGCGATTCTTGGTCTTAGCTATATACAGAAATGAAGACATATGCAGCAAGACACATAAGATCCATGCAGTGTGAACTCAAACTGATCTACTTGTCATCTTTGGCTGCCGAGTTGCAGGCATAAATAATAAAGAGTGAACGGAAAGGACTCTCGAGTGCACTCGAGCATTCTTTTGCTTCAACAATGTGAGAAATTGGTATCATTTTTACCTATTATAAGTCGTTGAGACTCATCCCCGACGTCCCGAGAGTAGTCGAAGTCCAACAGAGACGTTGATAAGCAGTCCTCCGCGTCCTTAATCCCCAGAACAACCTGTTGATGGAACTCAAGCAGGTCGTCCCCAACGAGTCTCTCCACGTAGTTCGAGGGGACCAGCCCCTTCCTCCCGTCCAGCAGTTCGCCATCCAAAAACCCATCCTGGCCACAAACAACAAATACAAATCAGGAATTGCATCATCAATGACCTACAAAAATCCACCTAACAATTCCCTCAACTCTACTCCGTCGGTGGCAACAAAGGGGAGTGAAATATTTCAATAATCAAGATGAGGAATAAAATTAGTGGGAAGTAGGGCAGTGTAATAGGGAGGGAGCTAGAGCTGCAAATAGTAGTCCAAATAATAGAAGGCTGCTAGGAGAGAAGTGAAAAACGCTCATCTCCCAATAAATAAGCACTCGGGTTCTAATAAGTCTCTAGTGCTCAATCTCCTTTCTCTCTCCCCTTTTGATCTATTCATTTCCGCAATTTCCATTCTCTCTCCTCCATTCTGCCGAGGTCAAACATATTTAATTTCCATTCCAATCTCAACACAATGTTCCAATGAACTAACGATATTAAGTTTCTTCCCATTCTCTGGGAAAACACACGTTCGTAAAAGCAATTCTAAATGGACTTTACTACTACTACACTCTCATTTAATCACTTGGCGTGTAGAATATCGAATCAACATACTTTCACTTCCAACATTCGCCAGAGATTCTACTTGTTTCTTGCTTTCCACACGTATAACACACATACACCCACAAACACACACACACACGTTATGTTTGTGGATTCTATCTACTTATCTTTCCGTACACACACACTTAAATTTGAAACGCAACTGCATGACTGGAAACAACTCACTTACATGGGGAGGGAAAAGAGCTTAGAGAGTGAGTTCTAGTTCAAAGGGTCGTAAGATCATGAGATTATGAAACAAGATTTTGAAGCAAGTCTGAAAGAAGAGAGAGAAAAGAAAGAGAGACTATCTTCCGTGAAAGCGATTCAAGTAAGTGTGCATATTGAGAGAAATGGAGGGCAGGCAAGCTCGGAAGAAGTGCTCAGTTAGTTGTACTTGTGGTGTGGAAATGTACTAAAATAAGAAGGAAAGTGGCTACAGGTGAAAGCACACAGGAGTGTACTTTCATAAATTGGTAGCCATAATTTCTTCCTTGTTTGAGGAGGAAAGCATCATTCGACTGTGTGGGAAAGCACATGGATTTATTGTGAGGGTTCCTTCCGTATGATTATATGATGTTTTGAGCTCTTTAAAGTAAGAAGCCTCGTGAGTTTTCCTTATGCTCACTCCTTATTCTTCTTACACCACTTCTTGCTTGGTTTATTGCTTGACTTGCTTTCGTTCTGGTAGAATGCTGCATTAAATTTGTATGAATTGGAAGAACGAACCTCATCCATGCTTCCCCAGACGAGGACGTAATCTCCAGCATTCAGACTCAATTCAGCCTCCGGGTTTTCGTTCGGCGACTGATGAAACGGGTCGTACGAGTATCTGCAAAAATGGCCAACAAATCTCGTTTTATTGAGTTGGAAACACAGAGACACAGAGCGTGGCAAAGAGTCTCTCTGTTGGGAGTACTCAGCAAATTTAAACCAGACTCGCGAATCAATCGTATGTTATTACTTGTCAAGAAGTGAAAGATTCTGACGATATTTAGATATGCATGTAGAGAGATATATGTGCGTGTATGTTGTAACTGTGTGAGAGATGCCTTAACAAGACGTAGTAGAAGCTACAGAGATGGAAGGAGACAGACAGACATAGACACAGCAGAGGCGATGAGGCAGGTGTAAGAGTTTTGGTAGCGGAGACCACGGATATGACGGAGACAGATGTAACAAGGGAGGTTGTGTAAGGACTCTCCTGTTGCTGTGTCCTCCTTTCCCCAGGAGATGAGGAATAAAAATGCAATTGAGTTCACACAGAATGTAATTTATTTCACTTGGTGTACCTTGCGATGTAGACCAAGCACCGTCCTTTCCCAGGGATGTCTAGCATCTCGGCCCCTTTGGAGCCCGGCAGATGATGATGAGCTTGCTGCTGCTGGTGATGAAGTTGCTGCTGGTGAATCTGCTGTTGTTGTTTCGTTCCGTTGAGAATTTGTTGCTGAGGAAGATGTTGAGCAACACCGACTACTGCACACACGGAAACTTATTAAGAAAGTGTCAACGGAAGAAGAAGAAGTCAGGTTGTTTGCTCTCACCAGTTTTATTATCGACATGAGCGGTTGTAATGATGGTGGGGATAGTAATGGACTGAGGTTGGTGGTGGTGAATCATCCCCTGTGGGAGTCCTCCTCCCTGTCCTCCCTGCTGCTGTGTTTGGGTAGGTTGCATATTTGGTCCCTGGGAATGAAATACAGTGCCAGCAGGAACGACAGAAAAGAAGTTTGTAGGTAGAACTGTAGCTATGGGTTGAAACTGAGGTAGAGTAGCACCGATGTTTTGGAGTCCTCCAGAACCACTTCCTCCAGAGGGGAGCATCCCTGAGTGGCTCTGATGGTGATGGTCATACATTCCGGACAAGTCCCGAGATGTACTTCCTGAAACTGTGGTCCAAACAATCAGCACATTCAAATCCACCTCAACTCCTCAACTCTCAAAGCTCTTCTTCCATTCACATCAACCAAGCAATTGTCCTCCTGGAGACTACACACTTCAATTACCATCGACTGGATGGAGAAAACCTTACGGCACTGCAAAACTTTCCTTCCTTTCTGAACTACTTGACCTACATTCAACATTTCTTCACAAGACTTCACGCTCAATACAAATCTTTAACCAAACTTAGCTCTACACTGTTAAGTCATCTGCAGTAGGACTTGAACGCAATCTATCCTTTCTCAACAGTGATGATGCTGAGATCAAGATTGAAACACTGTCTCTGACTTTAAACATCAAAACTGGTACAGCCAGTCATACTTGTAGTTTCCATCCAGTACGATGTAAATTGGCGATTTCCCACAGAAAGAATAAGAAAACTGAGAGATCAACTGATAGATTTACAACAACATAGCTTTGGTCTGAAGAAGAATTTGTTTGTGCAAAAGAGTCAGTCAACAGCAATACCATACCAATGTACGTAAACAATTGAGAAGAATAAGTCTTACGGGTTTAAAGGGTACTGATGCTACACGATAACAATTACACAGCGATAGAAAAGTGAATCCACACTAAGTAATTACACTAAAAAGGCATTTAGAACTACATTTTAGAATCCATAATGCTACAACACGCGGATAGCAGCAGGTTATGGAGACACTGAGAAGGCAGGAGTACGAGTGATGGGATAAGTTCTTAAAGGTAGGACAGTTAAGTGCCACATAAAGAAGGGGTAACAACAATAAGAACAGTGACCGTAACAATGAAGGGTGTAATTGAGGGAGTATATATATAGTGTTGGGTTTCTAATCAAATTTCTAGCCCTCAGAGCTATTGCAAATGCTATTTGCACTGCATAATTCGTATGACTTGTACCTACATACACACACATAATATATAAACATATAGTATGCATCTAGAGTTTAACAGCGTCTACTAAACTTCGATGGCCTCGATTCGAAGTACTACTACTCTGTGGACTCATGTGGTCGGTGTACAAAGTTACCCGTCATGAAAGGCTGTACTTTCTCTAACATGTAGCTCCTTTATCCAGCAGCATCCTGAATCTAATTAGGCTGAAGCCTATACGATTTATTAAGTGTGTTCTAACCCTAGCGGTTACAGAATTGGTACACTACCACATCATCACAGCATACAGAGTCTAACAAGTAAGTTTGTACGTTGTACGTTGGCTGAAGACTGACAAAGAGAACTTTCTCCAGTCTCCTTCTTCAACATAAAGAAGAAGGAGGGAGAAAATGTGACAATAGTTAACCACTTTATAATGATTATATATAAATGTTGTGTCGAGTGGACGTATGGAAGAGTAGCATTAGGTATATATGTCTCTTACTTTCGGGTTCATCAATGTGATCGATTGTGATTTTTGGAACGTGGTATTTCGACGATGATGGTTTTTTGGGTAAAGTTCGTCTACGAGGTGCTGGCATGTGGCCTTGCGGCGGATGGGTGCTAAAACGAGAGCCACAGACTGCGAAAACAATGAGACAATCCCAAAAACGATAACAATTAAACAACAATCAGTGAGCATTACATAACCATTAGCAGAGCATGCTTGGTGCGTCAATTATAATGGCAAAATATTCAATCAGAACAGAAGTAAACGAAAGTACACTTTAATTGCTTCGTGATACATGAGGCGTATAATGTGTCAAGAAGTCTTGACAGTTGCTTAAATTTGAAAGAGGGGAAGAAACAGACGCTTTGCAGTATGATAAGAGTGAGAAAAAGAAAGAGTGAAAATTGATTTGTAGCAGTTGAAGAAATGAAACAAGTGTGGGGACTGCAGGGAATGGGGAAAGTGAATAATCACACTACAAGAAGTAGAAAGAGATAACCATTGATAAAAAAGAGTGAGAGAAGGGATTGAGAGGATTGCAGAGAGGGTAATTATATAAGCGGAATACCTGCCAATCTACAGTGACTTTTTAGTGTGTAAATGAATGTAGGCAGGTGATGTGGGCCTGTCTGAAACGAAAGAGGCGAAACGAAGAGAACATCAGAGGCTATTGAAGGAAGACTCACCAGCATTCTTATCTAATTCAGCTAAAATCTTGTTATCCTGTTGGATTTTGGCTATGATACGTTCGATTTCATGATTTGAAGCGATAGGGTCATCGAATTGGAGAGACTTTTGAGAGAGGAGTGTGGCTCTGGACTTGTTGGAGGATGTGGTAGTGACGTGCTGATGGTGGACACTCGAGGTTGTCACCTGGGTCAGATCGGTCACGGAGGTGCTACGCCTCAGACGCTTCCTACCGTGTCTCAGAGGAGAGAAGCAGGATTTATAGGTCCGCGGAAGCGAGTGTGACACACCTGTTGCGACAAGCGAAGGTGAGAATTACAGTGTCAGATCAATTCCTACGTATCGACTTTATTACCCAAGAAGTACAACAGCAACGAATTCTTTACACATGCAAGAAACAACTCATCAATTAATTAGAAGCATCGATCTCCTCTGCTCTGTCTGTGACATTCAGTCCTACACACTCGCACACACATACACACCTGCTCTCTTTCCTACTTGTTGTATCCTCAGTCCTCTCAATTATACAAACTCATTCCTCTTTTACATATCCCTTTTAATCATTTTTACGAATACCTCAAATCCACCAGCAGGTCCTCATTTGCCCCTATCAAACCCGAACCTAATTCACATAGAATTTCTGCTCCCAAATCTAACGGGTTCTGCCCATCCTCTCTCTATTCCATAGCTTTGTTCTAAACTCTACACCATTCTTAGTTTGCATTTAAATTAAAAGATTTCCAACTTCAATCCCACACAAGCCTCAGCGCACCGATTTAGATTCAAATGAAGCTAGGAAACCAAAAAGATTATTTTCTATAATGAGTTTTATTTCCGTATTCAAATAATAAAACGGACTTCCAACGCAAGAACCTACTGAAGGTCTTCATTTAACCCTAGCGCACAATTAACAGACTGAGGAAATTAACAATTCATACAATAATTTCTTTCCTATCCTGCACAGCCTTTCAAAATCAAAAGGATTTTAGTAGTTTTATTAGTTTGCCTACTTGTGCCTTGATGTGAAACTCCATTCATAATTATGGATGATGTGACATGCATTTTATTTATGCAATAGGACGTAAGTTTACTGTGTATTATGAAGAATTCATGATTCCTGCACCGGAATATGTCAGACTTAAGTGTACTAGATGTTCCTGAATTTATGCATGAAATGTTACTAAATGTATAACTGATTTACCTCACATCAAATCAAGTTTTCAGACATAATTCGTAACTTTATATGTACGAATTTAACAATGAGTGAAACAAATCGAAATCACTGCTACAAATTAGTCTTACTACTCTTTGAAAGCACCGTGGGCTAGTCGCTAGTGAGTTAGTGCCACTGTCTGAAGCGATTCTGTAGTAAAAGCCTTTGTAATTTAACTAACAACTATACTAACAAGTAAACAAAATTAGTTGGAAAACCTTAGCTTGTTTCAGCAAAAATCACACACTGAAATATTGTGCGTGTATAATCACATAGTTCTTTAGTAGGAAGAACAGAGAAAGTAAGTACAACCTAAGAAGTAATACGTGAACTTTCTCCATGAAAAACTGGAAAGAATAAAGACAAAGACATAGGAACAGAAGAGGAAGTGTTTGCAGAACAGGTTACAGTGTAGACCTATGGGCTAAGATACAGTCACTGTACTGTGTGATACAGTTTCAGGGGAACAACTGCGGTGGACTTAAATCTACGGAGATTGGAAAGTGGAATGTGTGCTAAGTAAGGCGTCAGATTTTACTGGATAACTCTGTGTGAGAGTTTGTAGAAAAGAATTGTCGTGCAAACTCCACAGGAAGATTTATCAAAATGTCATTTACACGTCAAATAATCCCAGAATGCGAGCCAGGGATTTTGTGAAACACTGCTGTATACTATATAGACTTCCTAAAACGTGTTATTTCGGTTTTAGTAATCTTAATCTTACAATCTGAGTTTGCAAATAAATTGTACATTCTATAAGTATCTGTTGCATATCTACTTTGAAATCTCTAATAAAGCCACACATTATAATAGTTGGTCTCTTCACTACTTCAAATTAGCTTGCACTCTGCTAACTGAATACATATAACGTTATAACAACTCACTATATAGTAGAAGTATTCCACTGACGAAAGAATGGATAATAGCCTATTTACTGTACGACATGTAAGTTCATGGCAGACTACGAGCCATGATGGGATATGAGTAAATACATGTTAATTGTGGTTTAGTTTATAAGAAATTGGAAAGCAAACAAGGCAGATATGAAGGCATTCCATAACTATGCATGTAATGTGAGAGAGTGAGTTTTTCGTGTGGTTCACAGAGCAGTTTCTCATTTGAGTCGTCATTTGAGGCCCACATATACTTCCAGGTGATCATCGAGCGAAATTAAAAGGTAGACGTAATTTACGAGTTATTAATCAATCTACCTCTTGAGTATGCTCCAGGCGATTGATACAGGGAGTGTTGTTGCTGCTCCAAAATAGCATCCAGTGAAGGAACTACAGGAGTGGACAGTGCCGTAGTACTCTCTCCACGACTCAGAACAGAGTCTACACAGCATCATGGGAAACAACAAGACATTTAGACCTTTAGTGTCCTTTCCTTTCCCACATACATTTCAACAAGCTTTTCCACTTCATCTACTGTCTACAGCTTTCACTAATTTGCAGTTCATTCTTTCATCTACTTGATTTCACTACACCTCGTGCATTCGTTTAAAATTCTCAAATAAAAAACTTGTGAATCACACAGAGACAAATGACCCCACAAAATAATTTGGATGCTTCGATAAGTAATGCTTTTATTATCTAATATGTGTCTAACTGTCTGACTGCATGGACAGCGCTTGTCCAATGGGGAAACGTAATCTCACAACAGTTCACTTCTGGACATGTCTGCGTGACTTGGCCTATTTCTAAAGCTCAGACGGAACACAAAATGTACTAAATCGAGCATTGCACCCCTACTTGACTTTTGTATCCCATTCAATGAGAATGATTTCATGTCTTTTAGTTATAGCAACAAGCAGTGAACAAACTTGGAAGTACTAAGTAAAGAGGAATCTTACGAGTTGTCTAATATAATAATGCAACAGAAATAGACTCCATTCTTAGAATGCCTAGTAATGACCTAGTTCAAGACGAATCAACGAACAAAAAAATGAAAGAGAAGCCCAAAAATCTATTCTTCTTTGAGACAAAATGCAGCCACAACCCAAAAACACTTTTCCAGTGAAAGTGGTGTGTCGGTTGATGTAGTGGTTATTGGTAACTCTACTCTAGTCCCGTCAACTAGAAGAACGGAGCTTTCCCTTTAGTTACATCCAGACCAGTTTTTGTGCCTTTTGTAGACGTCTCGACGTCTAAACTTTCAATATTAACCGTTGGATAAACGAAAAAAATGCATTTCCTTTGCTCGAGAACTGCCCATCAATATTTAAATGTAAGCTTATGAATGGATCAAAACTCCAGTTAAGAAGTGGGTTCGAGTGTCGATCAAAGAAGTGAATATAATGGTTCACTATATAAAAATATTATGACTACCAGCTACGATAAGGCGCCAGCCTTTCAAGACTTCTCAGTCTTGTGAACGTGCAGTGCACTGCTTTTGTAACTCTACAGGAGTTTAACAACAAATTATAAGGTAACAAACCTCTACTTCAACTAACTACTTTTCACAAACTGGAATACGCACCTACAAAATTGTAAAGAAAGATTGAACCCAAGTCCAGGAACAGGAATATGTATGAAAAAAACAATGAAAATGATCGACAGATCAATCTGAGCTGGATGAGCTCTCGTCAATTTGCTATAGCGTCTTATCTCAAATTCCAATAATAATTGGGACAACAACACAGTAAAAACCTTAGTGCCTCATCATCACTCTCACGAAGTCAATACATATAGAGCCACTACAGAGACTCGAGACACGACGCATATTTAAGACGATGGCATGTGTGTATATAGAGTAGCTAACAGGACATATACAAACGGAAGCCTGACCTGGAGTTGAGCAAATGGGGGAGTCCGGTGGGGAGTGGCCGAGAGAAGAATGTCGAGATGAACAGGCACGAGCAGATTGCTGAGATCTTTTTAAAGACGTGAGTTCTAACATCAACTCTTCGTGGCGAACATTTTGAAGTTCGGTTTTCTTTTCCAACTCACGGATTTTGGACTAAAAAGACAAGTGGAATCATGAAATTACTTTATGAATGGACATTCTGCTGTCTACAGAACTAGGTGGGATTCTGAGATGCTCGTGTATGATGCTACAGATTAAAATCGGGAGAAATGTGTGTTAGGAAATAAGTACAAAGACAGAGCTGCTGAAGACATGTTAGTATAGAGGAAGACTATTATATTATATTGGGATGTTGTACATAAGTGAAAGGACCCCCAGGTGAGACTTGAATCTGTTCATGTCATCTACACACAGAGGAGAGCATTTGAGATTTGTCGGTTACTATGCGAAGAAGTAGTTCAGGAATGTTCATCAAGAAGGGAAAGCATGGAGAGTGGAAAAGTGAGAAATAAGAGACCTGCAGTGCCTCAATAGTATCGGCTGATTTCTTTTTGTCACTTTCACCGATGAGATTGAGAAGGCTGACCTCGTCCTTCTTGTCTCGCAATAGAGCCAAAGCTTCGGCATGTTGTCTCTCGAGTTCTTTCCTTTGTTCTGACGCTTCACGTAATTGCTACATAACAACCAATAATCGCACCAATTTAATTAGAACCTCACAGAAGGCACAAAATGTGTCCTAAATGACAGGCCACACGGTAAAGGTTAGTAAGGGAAACTAACGGGGGGAGTTTAAGGTGCTCGATTTAAAGTACATGCTAAACGAACATACAAACGATGGAGAAAGTATATGTGTCTATATACGGAGAGGTATAAGCCAGTAACGTAAATGAACACACACAAAGAAAGAAAAAGTGAGGCACGTACACGATTCCGTACCTTCAAAATTGACTCCAGGTTGGAAACTTATCTGGAGTCAGCCCAGAAACGGAGGGTATTCCTTGTATTATCAAAATTTCCAATGGCAGCGTTTCCGACTCCACCCACACCACCGTTCCTTTTCGAATCCAGCGTCACTCTCCACCTCTTGTGTCATCCAAATACTTTCACACCAAGCCTTACGCAAAGGTTTATTGTGTCTGTCTGTCCCTTTCTCTCGTTAACTTCTTCAGTCTGCTACATTGAGACTGATATTACTTTTACAACTTTCGACTTGATTCACCTGCACACAAGTACAACGAGTACATTGACACTCCTTTCTGAGGCTGAATAGAAGGAAGGATGCCTTATGAACCTTCCTGTGAACCGGTCACACCCACTGATAACTTACATGGTCAAGAGTGGTGAATTGGGGGATATTAGTGAACAATTTAAAATGTGCAAATTGACTGGCTATGGAACATTGTTAAGTAATGAATGGTAGTCCTCGTGTAGTTTTGATAGGACTCGTTGGGACCCAACCACTGCATGCCTGCTTGTTACACTAAAGTGGCAATGGGTTGAGACTAGCTAATATGTACGGGAGGTGAAAACTCCGAGACAGACTATATACATGCGAGTGATTCCTATAGATATATATATATATATATATATATGTGAAACCGAAGATTCGGGCCTGTTTGCGATATCACACACACACAAGAATCGAGTAATGATGTTACGGCAGGAAAGGAAAAGCCTTTGGTTGGAGCCTCCTTTCTCCACGTATCTTAAGAACTTTCCTCTGAGTGTAGACTCAGTCACACGTTGCCACGAGTGGGAGGGAGGAACTCAGACCCATAGACTCGTAATAAGGACCTTACAACTACTGCTTGGAAGGGACAGAAACCAGTGTAGGTCACAACTTCAGGAAAGGCTGGGAGTCCGAGAGAAACCTCGGGACAACTCTCTAACACGAGGAGGATAGAGTGGTGCAGAGGAGCTGGCATCGTCCCTACGTTCGCAAAATTCTACGCAACCTAAGGAAATCGATAAGAACGGTTGCAGTAGGGAGAATTCGGGTCATGGGGAAAGACACGAGTCGTGAGTGGGGGAGTCTGTCGACGGGACTCACGCTGCCACCGCCCCGTCTCCCCTCACCCCGTCTGTGGATGACCCCACCTGCCCAACACGCAATCTCACTCCGACTTTTCCCCAGTGAAAGCTTCCCGAACACCCCCTCTGACTTTCTCCCTGCCCATTCGTCTTACCTTTTCATTCTCCGTCCGTCTTCTTTTTACTCACGCCGAAACATCATCATGCATCATCCCAGCCATTCACTTTCACCACAATAAGACAACCTTCGGCCACCCTCCTACTTATCTCTCATTCCATTTCGGTCTTCCCAAGAATAGAACTTCTTTCCAAATAGTCATCATATCATTACTCCAATAATCACCATCACACAGCCCTTTCTCCTTTTATATATATGTCTCCAAGAACACAATCACACACACACACACCGATCCCCTTGAGGACTCCTCGTTCCCTACTATATATATATATATAGTCCGCACTACTACACTTATTACAGTACTTACACACAAAACCGTCCTCCACACCAAAGTCAATCGTACGGTTTACACAAATGATTATACTCCGCTTCCTTCCGTCCGGTTTCCAATTCTACCTCTATGTTTAACGTCTACCATTCTTTACCATTACTCGGACATTATGATGACTTTCTCCTTCACTTTCCTCCTCCAAAAGTTTTTGATTGTGCTTTGTAGAACTATCTTCAAACTAAAGGTAACAATACGAGGCCACACAGATGATGGCAGCGATCATTTTTGTAATCAAAAGTCACCGACTACCGCCCTTATACGGCAAACTCCTGCATTCCACAGTCTTCCCTATGAGCTTACATGTACTTTCACTAGTGGCTCACTCCCACTCCTTTTATCTAACACTTTCACCATCCCATCTCCCAACAAACCAACGGTGGATCAACTTTTGCCACACCACAAATGCTTACAGACTGGCCTTTGACTCACGTCTTTGTCAGTCTTTCTCGCCCAACTCCGCACACGCAATAAGTGTTTTACTTTGAGACGTGTGTAAATGTTTTTCTCCTGCACCAGGAGCGAAGAAACAGCTTTTATCTCAGTGTATCTGATGACACGAAGAAGTTGACTTTAGATTCACTAAAACATCCACACAGCAATAATGTATATGGTCCGTTCTAGGTCTTCCTGCAGAGATGTAGAAGATGTAAGAGTCTCAGAAGAAGTGACATGAGGAAAGGCACTTGCAGCAAAAGTCACAGCAGCCTGGTGTCTTGTGAGGAAAGTATGCATGCGATGGAGGATATGGCACAGATTCTATGTGCACCAGTAGCAGCACAAAGACGACCCAGCACAAAAAATTACTGAGTATTATGTCGCAGAAGATGAAATCTACTTGAATGTAATATTAAAGTATCTGTTCATTCTTACTCGTCTCAAGCCTCCTTTCCTGCAAAGTACTTAAGTTACCGACACTTATTGAGTAAAGAAAGAAAATATTGTCGCAACCTCATCTAAGAGTCTCAAAGTTAAATAAATCCGGTGTGAGACGCATAGACAGAGAGTAGGAACAACCTACACCGGAGAAAACTTTCTCCCTCCCCAATTTGCGGACAAACTACAATACTACAAACTAAACACACTGTTCTTTGATAAAGTAGTATACGTACTAACTTCTCACATCATGGCAACTGTTAAACTGCATCCATTTATTTTAGTTACTTCAAGTGAAATTGTGCATGCAAATAAATCCACACTGCCCATGCGGCTCTACAGCACCTTTGTATTTCGCCCACCCGTATCTACATCTACGAGTACTTTCACTACACCCTCGTACACTCATAGTGGCTTCACAATTCAAATATTTCGTGCAGATTAAATCACTCTTCGTGTTTCATTAACCCTTTCATAAGTCACACTTTCCCCTATTCACTATTGTTGTCCTTTTTCTGTAATTTGATAGTGAACAAGAAGCGAATGTTCATAAAGCTGATTCGATTTCTTACTCGGTACGGAATACGGAATATTTTGTAGGCACGTACAGCAGTCTTCGTATCTCCATTCCATTCGTATCTAACCATGTTACCCCAGAGCGGTATCTCACCCAAGCATCTATCTACTATTCAATGTATTCAGCGATGAAAGTAATTTTACTGTCTCCTACTTTGTCCTTTCAGCTCGCTTCCTGAACTCCATAATGTTCTCTTCTCTGCTGCAAAATTTGACGATGCAAATGATATTCTTGAGTCAGGATTCCCTTTGACTACGTTAACAGACTCTTCCATCTCCATTTCACTCTTTCGTTAGAGACACACATATCCTCGCTTGTCTTTTACACATTTCGTAGGATCGTCGCAGTTTAAGGAACTCAAAGGATTGACTTCAGCAGAAACGAAAAAAAATCATAGACATGGTACAAAGAAACACAGGGAGGAAGGAAGGAGATGGGCAATCTTGTTTTCGCTGAGCTTCAGTTAGCTTTGTGTATGTGTTTCTCTGTCTAATCGATAGATTCTCCTATCACTTTCTTCTTAAAAGCTTCTATAGATAGGAACAACCATATACTTTCTCCTAGACACTAGACGGCTTAAGCACTATCAGATTTCCCGAGTTTTGTAGGTTGCAACAAGAGTTTTATGGTCATGTTTCCCAAACAGGAATTGGATAATCAAGATGTTGAAGCAGATATTGCCAATAATGCATGGTGTAACAACCGGTGTAAAATTGCGATAGAGAATCTAGCTGTCATTTATGAACTCCCTGACACCATTTTTACCTTTTACGAACTCGCTACTAAAACATTTTATACTGGCTCAACTGGCTCAACCATCAATGTGAAATGTGAAGCACGCAGACATCCAAGTCTATGGCTGATATTCGAGCAACAGCATAAAACTTCTCTCCAGCATTCATCAGTCCTTTCTCTCTCAATTTTTGAACGCGTAAAAGTTTAAGCAATAGCTCAGTAGGGATATCCATAGGCAAAGTGATGCTTATATCAGTGATCTATACGAGAACTCAAGATTTGTCATTATTAGAAACGACTACTTCTATTTAAGTTACTTGCAATTGTAAGCATTTATAATTTTTTGTATTGTTGACTTCATAAAACTAGAAGTCATTCAATAATTTCAATAATATACGAAAAACCCGTACCGACACCTAAAAGTAAGTAAAAAACAAAAGGCATTACCACTTCTGTAATTTTTAAAGATTTTAGATAGTATCTGGAACAATCATGACTGAAATTAAATCTTTATCGAAAACAATCCATGGGCAACCAGACACTTCAAAACAATTCACTGCTACTAATAAATAAAGAATGATATTATGTGAATAGCAGAAGATTGGAAATGAGCTTAGAGCATTTTATAGCAAGTAAAATATGCACACAGGATGATCCACAACCACCACCTGCTGCAAACAAATTATCTGCAGCAGAAAGTCACACCACCACCACACATATTCGTCAAGAAAGGAAGTGAAGACCGACTTTCTGTTTGTTTGGTACACAATTAAAAATACTATACTTGCATACAAATAAAGTTCTCATACATGACACAAGAGCAGCTCAATGGCACAAAATAACTGATAATACTATCAGTAAGCACGAAAGTAATAATGAACAATATACTTTTATTTCTTAGTTGGTATTCGGTTTCTGTACATTAAGATAATTATCCTCGTGTATGGTTAAGATATTAGATAAACGCAGAACACAGTGCAAGTTGAGTTGAGGCTGAAATCACTGAAATTGTCAATAGCGTAGTGCGAATTAGAAAAAGCTTTTAGCCTTCATACATTCTGGCTTTGCGTTTGGTTAAGGAGTAATCAGGTAATGATGTGTAAGCTTATATTTATTTAATGGCCTTATCAACTGACACTGCGTGATAGCTGCATAGTCAATTGTATTCAAAATAAACATGAAAGTACAGTTAGTGGGTAATATTTAACACTCATCTTTCTACATGCTTTGCTGTGTTCGTGCAAGATGTCATAATACTCATGAATAGTCATCAACGCAATGACACACGGAGTAGCATAGTCCATGATTATGGGCGTCTGGGCGAATAAATAACAGAGAAGACAGAGATGTCAATTGATCTAACAACTTTAATTTCCTTTCTACTTGTCAAATCGCGTGATTTTCATGCAAGTGTGAATGATTTAAATAACTGAAATTAAATCAACTAGGTAGCAAATTTTTTGTGTTCGAAGTCGAATATATAAAGTACATGACATTTACTGTAATAAATATACATGTAAGTGAACCAGGAACTTCGACAATAAAAAATTTGTTGTTAAATGTTTTGAAACATAGACCATGTTAGAATGTTCTGTATTCTGTTCAAAATGAATAGTGAGCCAAAGAACAATTCATGCACAACGAGCTGATTTTAACCATAAAACTATATATTCTCATGTACAATATATATCTGCGATACAGTAGTGTAGAAATCAACTTGAGTTGCAAGAAAGTCACGTTGCATCAACAAACTCCAGAAGAAACTGAGAAATGCACAGGCACTACAGAAAAACTGATGAAACCAAAACCATGGTGAAGTTGCAATCTTCGAAACAGTTATTGAGAGTTCATACTAGGGGAACAAGATTTACAGGAAGGTTGAATGTTCAAATGTCAGAATATAAAGAGCGACTTGCATCAGAAAATGACTTTCTTGAAGTAAAGGTTGCCTCATTTGGAAACCTTCCAACTTCCAGAAACTTTAACTTCAACGCAGCAGAGGCTTCTGGTGATTTCAAAACAAGAAATGGTTGTGCTCAAGGATACAATACATCTGTCTTATACCACAGACCAAAGAAGTCCATCCATTTATGCGACTTAAGATCTTACCAGCCTAGCACCTTATGTGCTCTACACTCAGTCAGTTCTCTCTCGTTAATAATTATGCAATCTATCTGTTTGTATCAACAAAACAGTATATGTTAAAGTGGAAGAGTAAAACCATTTTCTCAATCTTAAGATTTTATATGTAAAGAACCCTTGCTCTTGTTTAACACGGTCATGGCCAATTCTTTAGGAAAAATTGAATCAAATTGGAAACTGTATATAACCAAATTAGAAGATTAGAAGAAGAAGAATAAAACCAAAATGATTTCTTAATCCGAATCCTTTAGAAAAATGTGATTTACATGAAAGCCAGAAAATGAGGCCAGAGAGGAGGGTCACGAAGAAATAAATCTACCACGAAGTATCCTTCCTCCCTAAACTCCTTGAACATGGTCTCAAACAAGTAGCAGCCTCTGACATCTGAGCAATAAGAGACGAGACGCATGTCGTCGAATTCACAAGCCTATTCCCAGAAGCATCGTGTAACAAAACTGTACCACTACAGCTAAATTGAATAAGAAGTGATACTTACTCAATTAAAACCTGACCTTTACTCTCTCTCGCCATCCCTAAACGTAAACACTGTTTTACTAGAGCTTTCTTATAACATTCTATTAATTCCAACTTCCCCATTCAAATGATCAAAATACCATTCATGTTGATGCCATTAGCAGCCCATACGCATACACCTCCAGTTTGCCAAGACTGCGACACTATAAAACAACACTTAAAATACAACTCCATGTCTTATTAATTCACATTCCTCAGCTACTACTCTTACATTGACATTTGAGACATTATCCAGTAACTCAGCAGTCCATACACATTTCTTCATTGATTAAACCCTCCAACATTCCAAAATTAAATCCCTATCTATCCAAGAGCATTGCTCCACACTTAATATTGCATACACACGCTAAATCTAGTCTTAGTAGCACTTTGCGACCTACAATTAGCTCATAAATCAAAGTGTCGACTAAGATTTGCATGCATCGCTCATTCATGCGTCATGTCGTGGTGTCATGTAGCCTGTGGGACATGCTGAGCCAATTCTCACGGAGAATATAATAATGACAGTACAGTGGTGGGTGCTAATGTTATTGAGGGCAGTTAAGTAAAAGTAGTTAACTAATGATGATGAGAGTGGTGTGAGAAATTCAGAAATTCGAAGGTGCAGAAGAACAGAACAGAACAGAACAGAACAGAAGGACGAGGGTGTTGGTGGTGTTGGTGGTGGTGGTGGTGGCGGTGGATGTGAGCAGTCGGGCATAGGGGGAGCACGAGTTGAGCCCCCTCCCAGTTTACTTGTGACTTGGTTGACGAGAGAGGCTCGTTCTTCCCAGCCAACTCAAAAATATACTTGTGTGTTTATTTTCGCTCGGGAAGTGAATTCGATCGAGGACTAATTAGTGGAGGACGGGAGAAGAGTGCTATTAGCTTACCTTGACGTGTGGCGGTGGTGAATGGCGTGACGTGTGTGTGTCCAGGTGATGCGCAGTGGGAGGAGGTGTTGACGCGGCGGAAGGTTGGCGCGCGACTGTGGAGAAGCGAGGATGAGAAAATTGACGGCGGAGGAGGAGGGCCTCAGTGACGACGACTCCTCTGCTTCCTCCGACTGTCTTTCCATCCTGAGCAACAACAGTAGCCCTGCAGGCACCCTCAGGATGTCCGCAAGGGCTGTCCTCACCTGTCGTCCCAACTCTCATCCCTTCCAGGTACGACAACACCATTGTCATCATCATCACATCTAGATAAGCCCGCACTTTGATAACCTTGTGTACATTCTCGTCTTGGTTACAGGAACGAAATTTGTGTCTCGATCAGCCCGTGAAGATTGGAAGGTCGGTGGCGAGAGCGAGGCCTAATGGAAGTAATGCCATTTTCGACTGTAAAGTCTTGTCGAGAAATCATGCTTTGTTGTGGTATGAGACTGGAAAGGTGAGTTGACTGTGTGATTTGAACTGTGACTCTGGAGTGTGAAGCTTTCGTTGTGTGTATACAAGGTGATTCATTGTTTGATTGGGTAAATACATACTTTTTGTTTTGCAGTTCTTTCTTCAAGACACGAAAAGTAGTAATGGAACATTTGTTAATAATCAGAGACTCAGTAAAAGCTCGGAAGAGTCTCCTCCTAGGGAAGTTTGTTCCGGAGATATCGTCCAGTTCGGTGTGGATGTTATGGAACTCAATAAAAAGCGTAAGTGTGTAATTAGAGGAAACCAGTTGCATGTGGGTATTTAACCGAACTTTTGTGGTTTTAGTGACTCATGGATGCATCGTCGCCAATTTGCAGCTTTTCCTGCCCGATGGGAAAGAAGCTAAAGCCAGGTTTGTAGTGTTGGGCTTTATTTCGTAGTATTTACAAGCTTCAGAATTCTGAGAACATGGATTTTTGGTCCCACAGCCCGTCTACGTCTACGACTGAAAAAGCCCAGAGTACATCTTTACAGGAGATCTACCAGTTAAATCAGTTTGTGAAAGTGAGATTAAAAAGTGTTTCATACTAAATTCAGTATTAGAAGGGTATCAGATTGAAAATTGCTGTTTTATGGTAGGACGCCATGCAAAAGGAGCAGCTGATTGAGAACAAATTAGCAGCAATAAACAAACTGGTTCACGCTACAAAAGAGTCCATGGCTGTTAGCTGGAAGTCCCTAATAGAAGAAGATCGTTTACTGACTAGGATAGACATTTTAGAACGTCAAGTGCAAGCTTCTCACAAAGTATGTGTCGTACCCTGCAAGTTCTGCCAAGTTCCAAATCTGAGCTGCTTGCTAGATAATTCTTTAAATTCTATATCCTACGTTTGCAGAGTATGACTGACGATAAATTGAAAGAAGAAGTCGCGCAATTGTACGAAGACAAAGAGAAATATCAAAGTGTGGCCAAGGAAGCGTTGCGGAAGGCAATGCAGGACAAAATGGATGTTGTAAAAAAGTATCAGGACCTAGAAAGGTATGCAGTCTGAATGTGCTCAGTGTAGTAAGATAATGTTTCTAAATTGTAAATACGCTACTTCTTTGCAACTAGAAACTTGAACAACTCTCAGTCTGAAGTCTCATCTCTGAAAAAGTTGTACGAAGAAAATGTGGCTGAATTACAAACTCTTGCAGAAAAATACGGGAAGTCAAAAGAGAAATCAGAAGAGTTGACTCGCGAAATGGACGAATCCTCATCAAAGTACAAAGACGAAGTAGAAAATCTTAACAAAAAAGTCAAGGAGGGGGAAGATACTCTGTCAGACAAGCAAAAAGTTATTGATGCTTTAGTTTCAAAAGTGGACTTGAATGTGGCAAGATCTATTTTGTCGAGTTTTAACGACGATACGAAAATTATTCTGCCCGAAAACGATACAAATAAGAATAGCAACCCTATTATTAACGATAATGATCCGGGTGCAGACCCTGAAGTTATCAAGCGACAAAAGGCCTTCGAAAATTTCATTTCCAAAAATGGTATTGCTGTGTATAAGTTTTATATAATTTTCTTGGTGATGTTTTTTAATTTTATAAATAACCCTTTGTAGAACTAGAAGTATTTAAATCTCAATTAGTCCTGGTGGAGTCTGAACGAAAGGAGATCCACTCGAGACTTATTTTAATGATGAGTAAGAACCTTTGCAATAATACATTTTAAAGCGGTGCTAAGTGAATCGGGAATTGACGGTAGTTTTTGCAATCTTTAGATTTATTCGAGGATCTTAAAGTAGTTTCCAACAAAGTTCAAGTATCGGACTACTTAGCTGAATTGATAGCAAAAGTCGATATGGAGGTGCATCAGATTAAAAACTTCTTAGTTGGAGAAGATGGCTTGAAGAGTTCTTACAATTATTGCATTACTGAAAACGTAAGTATATTTGACCTATTTTTTCTTGTAATCTGTTGCAATAATCTTTTTTATAATCGTACAGATCAACAGTGAGCGGAAGGCTGACAACCATGTGAATCGACACAATTCTGAGGAGGAAAACTCGCTACAAAGTACGTTTTGTTCACTACACAGTATATTAATTTATATTTAGCATTCGTTACACCAACATTATGGAATAGTGTACCCAGTTTGAGTGTCCCCGAACTGGACATATACTAACATAACATGTAGTTATTTGCTAAACATCGGGGTGTATTATAAAAAACCTACTTTTATAGTGCTCTCTTGAACGTGCTTGAGAGAACATTCGTTTCTTATCTTGAATTTGCTTAGTCTGCATGGTTTGGTCATTCTGTAGTATTGATTCCAAATAGAATGTAGAATCTAATTGTCATAGAACGGACACAGATACTTCTTGAATTTTTTGCAAACTTAAGAAACATATTTACAACGCTAAGTAGCCAAATTGTGACCTTTAGACTTTATGTAAGTTTCTTACATGCGCTTGAAACCTCTTATACCTTATAAAACCTGCGTCAAGTAGTGGCTGCCATTTGTAGAGACTTGAGTGTTTTATAGACGTCTTCTTATTTGCTGAACTGTCTTTAGATTGGGAAATTAGTTATCATGATTGTAAGCTGCAGATTTTGAAAGGTTTGATTTTATTTTGATTATTGCATGCGGTAAGTGTGCTTATAAATGCGAATCGTCCTGTTGTATGATAACAATGTTGGTCCGTAAAATCGTATTAGATGAAACGGATTTTGGAGAGTGGTGTCTTTTGTATCTAACTCATTTAACAACCTGATTGCTTCGTGCTACTACAATACCACTATTAACGTCTGTTTTGCAGTAGAGAAATTTATTGGAATGCTTAAATTAATGCTTGTTTCGTTCGTACAGAGTTACTAGAGGAATCCAGAGAAACTATTAAAAAATTACAAACGGAGAGCTCGGCAGCTAAAAGACAGGGAGACAGTTTCCAAGAAAAATACAGCAACTGCGCCGTGGACCTCGAGGTACAGCGTTATTTGTTTTTGGTCATATTTAATTAAAGTGCCTTGCAGATCGTTTAACGCATTGGTATTCACAAATTGCAGAACTACAAGGCTCAGGTGGAATTTTTATCAGGAACTAATTCTGAATTAAAATCTCAAGTCACGTACCTACAAGAAACTTTGACTCATTCGGATAAAAGCAACGAAGAACTTAAAGTTAAACTTGCTTGTCAGGTGGAAACGATACGTAACAATGAAGTACTAATTGAAACGTTAAGAGGTGACTGAATTACCATGCATTTCTTCTTAACACTACAAACATTTTAAAATAATGTTTTCGTTCTTAGATGAAGTGAGTGCCTTGAATGGTTTGCTTGGTACAAGAGAACAAAATCTTTGCCGAATTTCGACCAAGCTAAATGATCTCGTGGTGGATGCCCAACCCCAAGTTTTTGAGGTGGCTTGCCAAACTGTCAAGGACATTATTTCTGCCCGGAAGTTATCACTTGCTGAAAAACCAAACACCTCCTCTGATGTCGATTCATCGAGTTTGACTGTGACTGCTAATGATAGCAATGATCTTGCATTCTTGAAAGAGAAGGTATTCGAGAAAATCAAAATTGTACTTTTATTTTTTACGATATTGTACGAATTCTATCTTTCCTAAAGTTGCTGCAAACCGAGGAAGAATTGGCTATATTCAAAGACCGGTACAATGAAAGCAATGCGGAATGCTTGAACTTAAATGGAAGGATTACCGAATTGAAAATAGATCACGATGCGCTTGCAGATCAGTCAAAATTGGTAAGTACTGTCAACGGCTGGCCATCATTTTATTGTGGAGTTACACTAAACGTGGGCTTAATGTTTATGGTTATGATAATAAGTGATTGTGAATTGTGAACGGGATAAAGGCTAACGAATCTCGTCCCTACTTTACTAATTTCTAAGTACTAAGTGCTAATTGTGCAGTTTGTTGTCGTGTTAGGTGCATTAACCGTTATGTGATTGTTTTTTTATCTGATTATCTGTATAAAATTCCTGACTTTTTGTTCATAACAAACGAATTTAAAAGCGAGTATTAAGTTTCTTTGCCTTAAATCCTAATTATTTAAAGAGCTTTTTACAAATTATTTTGTTTGTTTTAAGTTAATTTTTTTAATTTCTTACAGGTACAACTTCGGTTTCTGATAATACCAATAGCAATCCTTGTCCTGGCCATCCTTATTGCATTTCATCCTTCGTCTTGAGCAGTGAATTAGTGATTCTAATGTATTGACATTTGCGAATGAAGTGTTTCACAGAAAGCTACGTATTTGGTGCCACTTGTTACGTTTACGAATGAGACATTTTGATTAATTATTACATTTACGTTATTATTATTATTGAAAACAATTGAAGTGCTACTGTCTCCAGCTGTATACTCTACTTCTTGTAGTAGTAGTACTATATATAATATTTACTATTGAGATTGGTTTGTGGGGATGGAGAATTGCACCAGTCTTCATAAACGAAGATAAATAAGTGACAAGATGTACGCTAAAATTGAAACGCGCTTGAAACTTAATTTCCACTTCATAAGAACTGTCAGAATGTAAGTAATGTGATGATGGTGATATTTGTAGGCATTTTATTGCTGTTCTCTTCCTTTCATCATCCTAATCATCGCCGTCATGATGGCCTTCTATCCCAGCATCTCAGCCTTCACAGCAACACAAGAGTAAACCAATTCATCACGGCGTGTCAAATCACCGACAAACGAAGTCCGAAGATGTGAAGTCAAGAAATTATTCGAAGATAGAATAGTCGATAATTATCTTCTTATCAGTGTTGAATTTGAATATTTCCTTTATTCATATACGTTTGAATTTCGATAAATCGAACATTGAATTGAACAGTTTTTTAAATGCATTTGGCTGATTAGTGGTGTATGAGTTGTGAATTAGACCATTCGAACAAGAATGGCTTGGGCTTTCAGTCAACTCTTCTAAGTTGTTTAATCCAAGAATGTGTTTTGTGACAAATAACTGCACGCTAGAACTTTGAAAGTTTTCTATAACTGAGTATTTTGAATGATAGTATTAGCAAAGAATATTCATTCACCATGTTATTGGTCACTTAACTGGCGACTTGCGAATTCCAAATACATTTATGAAACAGTTATAAAAATCACAATTCGTAGTATTTGCCCAAAAGGTGTTACATTTTCCAGATAGGTAACAATTATTGCTTTGTACTCTTTGAAAGACCTTGTTCTCGAGGGCTATATTACGTAAAACTATTTCATGAAATTTGATACTCTTTGTGGTTGCAAAAGTTGTGAATAATGTTGACTGTCATGAAGGTGAGCAGCTGAATGAATGTTAGAACGAATTAAGGATTTGAAAAAGGTTGTGTATCACGACTTAAAATAACAATGCTTACGACGGACCCGGTGCCCAAAGCAAAAATGTTGAGGTCAAACAACTAGTGAGTCATACTTTGGTTAAGATTATTTATTCTTTGCTGTTATGCGCTTCAGTCAGTTTTCTGAAGCAGTTTGTTTCCTTATTAAATTCCTGCTAGTGAAATAAAAACAGGAATAGTACTGCAAACCAAACAGTGCACGCGTAACATATATTTTAGGTAATACCAACAGTCGTTTATTTTGCTAGCATGCATGTTCCGGACATTAAAGCGACATAATTCGTTTATCTTTTCTTCTCCACATTATTAATTATATGTAAACGCCTTGCTATTCAATATAATTGATGTTGACTTATTTGTAATATAGCAAAATAAATATTTATTTCTCGAAGTCACTGTGAAGTCCTACAAGTAAACCTTCCATCTGCACAGATGAAGGGTAAAGATAACGAGCGATAATGTACCTTCACACTTAATTAATTAACCATAATATAAATTTACGTTCAGCAACGAGACTTAAATTAATTTTTAATAGGAAGTTAAACTGGTAAGAAAACATCACGGGTTCGTTCGTCTCACCAAATAGAGTTGTGTTGCAACCAATCTGTGCCCTTAATTTCAGTCTAATTTGAGTAAGAATAGCGATTATACATTAATAAATTGCCAACTTTACAAAATAGACTCCTATGTAGAGTTATCTACCAATGAAATTCAAATTGCGATAGTAAAATAATTTGAAGCAATATTGTTACTGATCGATCAGTACCATATTCTATGATCACCTTGTTTCGTTGCCTCATTACGATTACGCAGTAATTAGAACTAACTCTCTGTATTTTATTGGTTTAAGCGGTACTTGTATAATATTATTGTCCCTCCCCACTAAACTCACTCAGTGAAGCGAAGATAAAATAGTAATTATTATTGTACGATTTGTGTTAAGATGACAAGATGAGTGCCAGAGTATCCAGTCGTGTGTAAAGTTACTTTGGGCTCGTCACGCTTTGCACATAAGACAGTGAGAGTTTATAAAATATACCAAATCGGATAATCAACTATGTTCAGTGTGTAAGTTCGATGCTACAATTAGAGTAGACGTTTAAGAAATGATAAGTGAAGTGGGAGAAAACAAGTGGAGGATGTATGTGTTCAAAAGTATAAATTTGAAGGTAAATATATCATGTAAGTTGTCTTTTACCGAAAGTCACTTCTGAATCATGTCTTGATCTGTCATCTCTCTTGTATCAATTGTATCTCTTTATTGTATCTCAGTTAAATGATTGACGTGAGGTGACCTGCCTACATGTACTACCGCTACACAACAAACTTGAGAGAAAGTAATAAAATGTGATGTTTCTATGCGGCTTTCTCACACCTCCTTCTCGTAGCGTCTGCCACCCTTTTTAATTAAATTCATTATGATCACGATGCTTCTTGGTTCAAAATAATACTTCACTTCCAAATTAAATGAAAGGATCAATTCCTAAGCCGGAAATCCGCAGAGATGACTGAGAGTCTACTGTGCTGTGGGGCAGATTACAGATTTTACAGTTTACGCAATTACTTAATACTTCAGAGAAAGGTACTATACTATAGCTGCATTTCATATCATTGGTAAGTATTCGTGTAGTAACTTCAAAAACCGAAATTTCCCTTCGTTTGTACTCCACTCACCATTTTATGGATACAAGTTCCCCAGGGATTAACGTGATTGCTTGGGGTTGGTTGGGATTGAGGACCTGAGATTACCTTTGTAGAATTATATGAAGTCAATGAGCAATGGACAAGACTGCACTGTCAAGAAAACACCGTCTCCTTTTTTATATTCCGTACGCTGGATCAATTTTATATTTTTACCAAATTATTGAAATGAGTATAATGTATGAGTAGGATGCTATTGGAATAAAAACTGCGTGACTATGATTAAACACGTTCTAGCAGATTCTCATCATTTCTTCAAATCAATAGAGAAATAACATATTACACTAAATATAAGTAAGTAAGCAGGCCTGTTTAGAATATGCGAGAACTACACTAACGAAGCTCTTAAAAAGCCGTCATGCATTACCCTTCCACCCTTCGCCGTGGAAAATTATTATTGTTAACTTTGTTGTCTGCTAAATTAAGAAACACAGCTCGCGAACATAACTAACTTTTCTTTCACTTTTGTACTTAAATTCCAAAATTTACACTGACTTTCTAGTCGCTGACTGAGTCTCCTGACCGGATAATACGGCATTTAACATTAGAATATTAAAAGTATGCACGAAAGTTTTGGGAGTTTCAGAAGTGCTCAACTTTCATTTCCCAACTACATCGTTGAGCGAGCCTAATCGCTCAAGTTTTGGACGAATTCTTCTCCCATAAAATGCAACAAACCCATTAAAATCGAGGTTTTCCTGATAGAATAAAAACTTTATCTAAATTAGGAGACACCTCATTCCGGGAGAAAGTTTAATGGAGGATTTAGAGAGGCTATGTGAGACGATCGACCTTACAACTAAAGTATATATAAATTACAGTCACGGAATACATCACACACAACACCACAATATTCATTATGAAGAAGCTCGGAGTACCAGATGTGACTACACTTGAATGCATAATGGATCTTCACCTATCCACCTCATCCTTTCGTAGGTGAGCTGCGAGGCTGCTGAAGACTACTGATGATGACTGCCTGCCTGACCGTAGGCACTAATTCAGATGAGACACGCAGAGGCAAAGAAAAGCACGAAGACGAAAAGTAAAGTACAAATTCCTTGTGAATGTACCACTGGAGCTTTTTGAGTGAAAGCTGAGGAGACATGAGAGACAGTCGTCGTCGTTCCGTTTGTAAGTATTGACTTGACAATATGTTACTGCACCAGTTTGGATTTGAGGGAAGCAGCAATGCGAGTATCGTATTTGCCTACGAGAATAGTAATGCAACTCTTATAGGCTCTCACGTCTGGAGAAGACTTGGCTCGTTCAGGCGATACATAGGATCATCACATCAAAATAGGGAAAGCAGCGAGTTGCTCCTACTGAAACACAGAGTAGTAGTAGTGTAGTAGTATGTCTCAGAGAAGCAAAGCCGTTTTGATCGTAGAACAGATGAGTTATCCACACCAAAAGGGATCCTCATTCAATGTGGAGACTGCGTGGCTGTGGTTCTTCTTTCTCTTCCACTTTCGCATCCTCAGAAATGGATGAAAAGTTTGGAATTAGAATGAAAACGCTCTATCCGGGTCTCTAGTCTGTGTTCGGCATTAGAACGGGAGGGTGCATCGGTACGTCTGGTCTCCTTCACCAATAATTCCACCTCTCAAATCTCAACTCCCTCAGTGTGTTCACTTTAAAAATCTACTCTGCAGCTACGAGCTCCAAATTAAATGGAGAAAGTAGAGAGACGTTGTTCTAAAGAGAGAAAGAGGAGAAAGTAAGCAGAAACCGTAGAATATTTGTTCTCTTGTTCCAAGGACAATTTGTGTAGGGTGGACAAGCGTGAGGAATCGTTGGGTACAGATGAGAAAGTACTCCGTGGTCAGCAAACTGAGTATTCTTTGCTTACCTTTCCACAAAACTTATTTGTGAACTCATTTCACTCGCGTATTCGGTAGGAAGTAGGAAGTGTCACTAAGTGGGGCGGCTGTTTTGTTATTACAAATACACAACAGTTGACGGCCCACAGAATGTGTGTGCTTTTGTCTCTACTTTGTGAGTCAATCTGAATGCTCATGGACTATCAACTTTCTTCGGTTGAGGTAGAAACTAATGTGGAATGGTGAAACATAGCAAACTTCTCCTTCCGCGACTGTCACAATTACTCTTCTTTCTTCCTTGAGGGAGTCATTTCTCATGAATGAAACGTCTTGAAGCGAGAATCATAACAGCGTGTGGTTTCCTTGAAAGAACTACAAGAATATAAAAAAACTAAAAACTGAGACAATTTTAAAGCACATCTGAAGGACGATAATACAAGGCATTCAGAAAGAAATTTCCGGTGCAATCGGGGAGTCTAAAGTGTTGGGTATCTGGTGACAAAATTCCTCTCCTGCAAGAATTGGTGAGAGTGAAGAAGAGAGTGTGAGAAATTGGAGAAAGCAACAGAAACATTGGTGGGTCCGGGTGTATCGAATGTTCGTTTAACGTGTTCTTCCCTTCTACTTACTGCTATGGCCTATGGAGTGTCAAACGCTAAGCCAAAGGTACATTCATTCTTTCCCCAAGGTTGTCTTTACTTAGGAAATCTTTTCATTCTCATGGAACTCAATTTAGAACTTATCTATCCACCCAGAGACTTGGATCATTCGGGGAAAGTTCTTTCCTTCCTTGTCTCTCATTTCCCGAGTTCCTAATGCTCTTGTCCTGCTGCTGCTGCTGCTGTGGGCTCAGCAAAAAAATACACATTCACTAGAGTGCCATATATATGCTTAGGGTTGATTGGCGACAAGCTAAAGCAATACAGTTCAGTCAAAAAGTGCGAAATCATTTTATCATCAAGAGGAGACTGGCACGATGCTAGGAGACCACTAGAAAGCTGTGGAGTGATTTCCTCCTACACATTTTTTCTTTTACAAAGTACAAAGGTACTTTTTCGCCATGAGTTTCCAGGTTCCACCAAGGCAGACATGACTTTTTCCGAATTTCTTGTTATTTCATTGTACACATCCAAAACACTCGCCAATCTGGTCCTCAACTCAAATATATTTGGTAATTGAGTGGAAGAAAAAAGTCGAGGAGCAACTAACTCTCTCTCTCTGTGTTTCCAAGTTGCAACGTGAACTGGTTTTTTACACGGTTCACTGTGCCCGAAAGATTGAGAAAGAGTAATGAGACAAACCTAGAAAGCACTTTTTGATGATCTCTTCTCCTTCTCGAAAGGTTCTCCATTTAGCCACAACATTAATAATAAGCACCATTTCTTCAATCTCTTTGCTTACACTTTATTCATTACTTTAAGCACACACAATAATGTCCGTCCCATTTATTGTTTGTTTCTTTGAGAAAGTCGTCACAATAAATGACAGTTTGTTTAATCTCTCTGTCTCTCTCTATACTCACACGCCTCAGATAATCCTCATAACCTCTTCTGTAAGCTTTCTTTCGTCTGCCTTTTACCATCAATCTGTTAGCATTCGCAATCATCCGTAGGAATTCTGGTGGAAACCCACAATCAGAACTCAGCACCGTTGGATACAATGATGTGTGGTAATGCGCGACTAATCGGAAAGTATTATAATACTCACGTACTTATCCTCATACCGAATATATATTCTATCTGTGTGAGTGTGTGTCTTGAAGCGAGATCCTCTCAGCAAATCTCTTGCTTTACCTTTCTATAAAGGATTACGTCGTTACTCTCGATTTCTATTATTAGCAGACTCCCTCTATTCGGGTATAGTCGACGGAAATGAGAAACAAATGAGTTCAGAACACGCTCGGACTCACCGAATCTCACCGTGTTCCCATTTTCAAATTTTTACCCAAGAAATGATTCACACTTGTGGTGTAGTTATTAGTTGTTAGGTTCATATTGGAATCCATGCAAAAACCGTAGGAGGTTACGGTGATAAGCGTGGGTATCCGTGCTTTTTGTGCATAGCAAACACACGATATAATATTTATTCTTTCCTAGGTTTGTTAACAGTTAAACACACTCTTGCTTAATTTCTGTGTTTACGTGAAATCAACAGAATTTCGTGCAATTATAGTGAAAGTGAGACGATGTGGTTGGAGTGTTGTTTTACAATGTAAAGGAGATTGTGCAGAGACACGTTTCACATGTGCTTTTCTCCATACTACCAACATTGTGGGAGACGCTGACGGAAAGGGTAACTTTTCTTTTTCGTATAAATCCATTATTTTACACGCTTGTTTTTCAACTTCCAGTACAATTTAGTTTTAATCCGGGAAGGAAAAAGTTCGTAAGTGGCAGACTCAGAAGAAAGACAAAAGAGGAACATAAAGCCGTATCGATATCCAGTTAGTAGGAAGTATAAACAAAGCGCGAAAGCTTCATTAAATTATTGTAGAGTACTTGTTAAGCTTGTATATACGCTTCAGTCAGGTATCGATTACATGCCCAGACTAGACTGCTAGAAGATGTACAAAGTCTGGGGAAACAAAGATTCTACCGTTGTTTGGTTCATCTCAAGAGAATTTCGTAGGTTTCGATGGTACGATAAGATAAAAGCTTATATATACTTTTTAGCAAAGAGTCGTCGTTGCTTTAGGTAACGCAGATAGAGAGTTGTGTGGGTAACAGTCTGTGCTGATGCATATGCTACGCAGATTTACGACACATAAAGTGAAGTCTTTCTCTAAGGAGAAAGTTGAGGAATAGGCTGATCAGCTTAAGGTTTGAGTGAACAACCAACTGTAATTCCAATTGAGAGGACACAATGACACACAAGTCCACAGGATGGCATACAAAACTCTTATCAGGTATATATCAGAATTCAGGATGTTTCTAAATGTGTCTAGGCTAGGAACTTAACGATGTCTCCAATTTCCTTTGAACTTTATACTTAATCATAAAATCTTCTAGATCTTTCATTCGGATTTAACCACTTTCAGGATGTGGTTGCATTGTTATTCACTATTTATCTTGGATCTTGGATGCTTGTGCACATACTTCGCAACTTCGTATTCATTCAGTTCAAACTCGTTAAATTAAAATGTACATCGACACACACAGCATAATATTCATCTGCCAGGTCTCTGGTTGTTTTTAGGCCCAGTTACAATAAAAATCCCAATTTAGTTATTGTGTGCACACAGAGGCCATTGTAACAGACGCGGAGAAGCTTACAAAAGAGATACTGGAGAGGTTTTTGATTCAAACTCACCCATTGAAATGGCATAAACGAAGGACGTGATGAAGTTGGAGACATGAGTTTCATAACTTCTTTTCGTAATAAAAAAGTGATTTGGTTTCTCCATTTTAAGAGAAAGCACGGAGGAGAGTTCTGCATGAGAATAAATGTATATATGTACGTCTTCCCCGGTTTCTTGTCTGTGCATCATATTCACATGAAATGAAACAAGCAAATGTCTCTGGAGCCTTGGAGAGATGAACATTCATCTGTATGAAGGAAGGCCGTTCAGCTGGCACTTTCTCCTACCGACCGTACTCCATTCTTTCCTTGACTAACTACGGCTTTCCACTTGGTGAGAGACGCTTCTTAAGAAGCTCAGCATTATAAATGCATCCTACTTCATTTCGCGAGGCAACTTCTAAGCGAATAGAGCTCTTTGGATATGTCTGAGTTTCAAAATATTTTATTCGTTCCTCTGTCTACTTCATCATGGAAAATCCCATTACACTCCTCCTTATTTCTTGCATCTCAGGAGTTTCGCAGTATCTTGTTGACTCCAAGTAACTCGTAAACACCAACGAACATGCAAAAACCGTCATCGCAGTCTCTGAGTATTAAAAGTCAAAACGAAAATTTAACCTTACATATATACATTAGAACTGAGTTCCAACTTCCAAGATCGTTTGAGGTCAACAATGATCTAATCATAATTACAAATGATTCATTTATTATCGTTGGCATGTTTTAATTACGAATTCTTCATGGGAAGTAATGACTGCTAATTTTTTATGTCTACAATATTGCTGAGTCAATATTATGCTCGTTCAATCAATTCTAATAAACGTCCTTCAATTGAGGAAGTTATATAATGGAGCTTCTGCTGTTATTCGTAATATCGCGACGAACAATGGCTTACACAAAACCAATATCTGAGTTTATGTAATATTTATTAGATGTGCATATTGAGAATAGGAATGACTATAATGTGTGACTACCACTTTGATCAGCCTGAATGGGAACTCGTCTCTGTCACAATAATAATGAATCGCATTATTCATTGTTAATTTATTACAGGATTTACTTCCATATCGGTCTAAGAAGCAATTCTCTTATAAGTTATAAAGCCAACTGAGATGATGGAAGGAATGAACTAGTCAGTGTGAGCAATAATATTCATTATATCGGAACTTGGAGATTCCCATTTATGTCCTTACAATTCAGTGTTATCAACGTCGTCATAATAAGAAGTGAATGAGCCTGTCTTTCAGAAGAAGAAGTTGTGTTCACGATGATGTAATCATTTGGTATTCTCGCTACTATGCCTACCTCAGACATTTTTCTCCCTCATTATTGCACTGCAATGAATAAATGAAGTATAAGTCAAATGGTCCTCATCTGAAGAAGGCATTAAGACATCGATACATTTAAGGAGTGAGAGACAACCAATGGAAGACAGTTTAGGCTCAGAACAATCCTTAATTGGTCCTTATCTGTGAATAAATATTTCTCTCAGTGTCTTCTATCTGTGTAGATCTTTATCCATCTCTCCTTTTACAATTTACTTTGAGATGCATCACGTACACTCAGATTGACCGACGATGCAGTTTTTGCGATATTCTTCTCTCACATGCTGAATTCACGACAGTGTCAAACCAACAGTCAAGCGGAGTATATTTACTCATTGTTAGTGAAGGACTAAATTAAACTTGAGTGTAATTTCCTACTTCCTAAGTTACTTCGTAGTGAGTTTCCAATCCATTGCAACATTAGTAATTAAGAAAGTATATCAATTTAAGGACAAAGTTTGTTCGTTCCGTGGGACATCATCGTATTCTATCGTATAAGCTGTTAAGACGGAAACATTAGATCTCCACAACGGAAATTGAGTTTAGGTGAGCAACCAATTCCACTCAATTATTGCCTTACATTTCTTAAAGCTTAATGATCCTGAACTTAATGAACACTTGTGGGACCCTATTCAGTGAAGAGAGCTAAGAGTTGAAGTCTGGAAACATGAGACCAACTGCAGAGGATTCGTTTGAGTGTGTATATCCTAAAACTACACTACTTGAACTTAGAAAATACTTGTAATAAATTTTCCTTAGATTTTGATAACACTCTGTTCTGTGGTCGTCCTATGATGTTTTGAGGCTTCGTTCTGACGCAGATTACAACAACTGGGACTTCGGACCAAATAGTTTTCTGCGCACATTAAAACGTAGAGTTAAACTGGTTGATAAAGAGTGTGTGTGTGTAACTTGAGACGAGATGAATGATTGTAGAGGATGCGAAGTAATCTGTCGTAAAGAATATATTATTGCACTAGTTAAAGTATCATCATTGGAAAGACATGCAGTGAGAGAGCGCAAGAAGTACAAGTAAGCATAGTGTTGTGTTATTACGGGAATAAAGGCATCTGAATCCTTTAATGGATTGTATAGGGTCTTAAAGTTGACAGTAATTAGAGAAATGTTGACATTCCACTCGAATTCTCATATCCGCCCTTTCCATCTCTCATCCCGTGAGGCTCATTTAAAATTATAATGACAATATGATCTTTGTCCCTGTGCTAAAAATGTAAGTGTGAAGTCGTAATAATCCCGTAATCTTCTCCGAAAGCTTTTGTTTCCTCGAAGAGTGTGGTTAGGGTAAGAGAACTACTTCTCCTCACAAATCCCAGAAACTTTTGAAACTTTGAATGTCAAGTGGTAGTATTAGAATGTAAGAGTCTAGAAAGTTGAAAGTTACGCAATTTCCACAAAGAGAACCAAAGAAATCTGAGGCATTCCAGAAGTTAGGAGTTAAGAGATTTACAGAGGAAAGAAAGAGGAGTAAATATGATTATTACAAGATTTTATTACCTCCATCAGATATGCCGGAAGAATTTGGCAATTCCGAGGAAAGACGTATCAGGCCACACTCACAAAAAAGAATTTTCCACTCTCTCGAAGAAGTCCTGAGTTTGTGGGACGTTATGAAATTAAGCCCTTTGACTCTTTGGCTAGAGGTGTTTTGTGAAGGAAGGCTTGGACTGTCATGCTCCAACGGGTTCTCATCTCTATAATATTCTTTTATGAATGTTTCAGCAACATACTATTACTTCACCCACGAAATCCTAAATTCAGGAAGAACGTGTTTTGACTGTGAGTGAAAAGCTGGAGATGTTTGTGATGTGTAGGTGGATGCAGTGGGCAGGCTAGTCGAGTGGAAATATTACGAGATTTGCATCATCGAAGATTGCAGACTCAAAAAGTTTCCTTTTGATCTTCTCTCTCTATCTACTTTTCTTGCTTGGCATTCTTTCACTCTCTTTCATTCATTTGGATTCAAATTGAAACATCTCGCTGCTGAATTTTCGTGACTTTCACGGAGAAAGATGAACCTACTTTGCAGTGACGAAGAGCATCTTTAAAGTCAAGTACATAAAAAACGCCGTAGCACATCGTGTAACATTGTGAATATAGATCATGTTATAACTAAGTAGGTATCTATTTGGGTGTTCACCTCTCAAGAACAGTTGTCACATCAGACGTCAAGATTTAATGGGAATTTTACTTTTTTCAGTTCGTTCAGAATAGTTCAGATGATTCTATCAGTACATAGTGAGATAAGAGTTGGAGGAGGAATGTGTTTGTAGCAGGAATCGGAATACCTCTGGAAAGATTGCAACAGAGTATCCAATTTATTTGAAATCAATTCCACCATTTGATCAGAGACGAGAGTCTGGAAATGTTTCTTATCGGTGGTCGTTTCACCGTAGAGTGAGCTTTGGTAAAGAGAGATGAGATGATATCGAGGAGGGAACAACAGACCATTGCATTTTATGTTACCTTCCTTACGTAAGAAGGAAACTTCGTAGGTCGGACTTCTTGAGGCAGTTCCGAGAGGGTCTGGGCGACTCTACGAATTCATTTCCCCACTTTCCTCTCCTCTCGAGATGGACTAAAAGTAAATCAATATTTTCCAGAATTACATTTACATTCCTCTTCCGTACTACTCTGAAGGTTTCTATAAAAATCCCGTCCTTCTTCCCACAGACTCAATCTCATATACTTTCATGGATTAGCTTCAGATTAATCCACTAAGTAAGCCACAGAGCCGTAGATTGTGTGATGGAAAGTCACTGCATAACAAACTATATATACACACACACTCTCTCTCTCTCTACCCTTTGCATTTACATTCCGAGATTCCTTGTGTATTTCGTAGTCATATTCATTTATTGTGTGTATATATGGAGAATTTTATGCGAATTATTCATCCGTACTTCCTCCTACCGATACACACAAAACAAACAGGATGCACTACTTTCTCTCTCTCTCAAACATCTACAGCTGAGTTTTCTCTCCTGTGGCGATGGTTCGCGTAGTGAAAGAAACAGTGATTTTTTGATAAAAGTAAACTACATTTTGCATAATCAAAATGATTCAGCTTCTCAATTGGGTACACACACGAAACAAGGAGATTCCACTTTATTTCCAGACAACATAGAAATTTAAAGAATGCCTTGGAATTCTCTGGTTGTACGATGTTTGTATGCGTACACTATTGTAAGGCAGCCTAAGTGTATGTGTGTGTGTATCAAGTGTATCTTTTATTTTAGTAACTGAGTGAGTCAGTAAGTGTGTGTTTCCATTTCCAAGAAAGGTACTCATGCATCACACAGAGAGAAGGAAACATCCTGAGGGTATGGAGAAAGTAAATAAATATTAGGAAACACTTCAATTCACTTTAGTCTGGAATCGGGTGCTCCTCATACTATAGACTCACTTCCAAATGAAATGCTTGGAACCTTCTGTACAGCGTCTCTTATTCTATTCCTTCCTGAAACTCAAAGTGCAACGGAAAACTGCTCAGATTGCAACAGGACAAAACACATTGCAATAACGTTGTTTTGATGGAAGGAAAGTGAAATTCCATTGGAGTTGCGTGAATACAAACACCAGCAGGCTTGTAGTATACTACAATAGAAAAAGCATGCATGCACGTAAAAGACTCTCGTCGCTGGCTGTTGTCGTTGGCTGAAGTCTTAAGGCAAGCTTAAAATGGGGTTTGGTTGTCGTGGATGTCGACAGGTCGAGGAGAAAGCGTGAGAAAAAGTGATCTTGAAAGAAACATGAATTCTACGAGCTTGCATGGTTATTCCGTTTTATCGCAACGGACCAATTTCCATGGACTCATTTTCCGTCGTGGTATGGCTTGAAGGATTCATTTGGATGGAAGAAGAGGTCTACAAGTTGCGGGGAGACATCATCCAGTCATGTCGTCTAGCTTTGCTCTTCATCCTTACTGACTTTTCAACTGACTTCAAGATTCAAAATTCGTCGGATATGAATATTGCTTTCGTCCTGAATTTCCAAGTAGATGTGGATTTCGATTAAAGTAAACGTCTCGACTGTTGCTAGCAGGATACTTCAAGCAGAAAATTTACTTTTTCATCTCCCTGTCTCTTTGACGCGACATGAGATACACTTTTTTCGCACATGTCCACGCGAAATGCAAAGAGTAGAGTGACACATACTCACTCGTAGAAAGACCGATAATCATATTCCCGGAGAAAAGGCTTAAAAGCTTATTTAGTCTTCCTGCTTTCCTTCCTGACTCGTATCCACACTTGACAATGGCTGAGAGGGTCTCTCATTGTGCGATGGAAACTTAACATTGTTGAATGTGTGTGTGTGGATGAAAGTAACGATCAAGCGATACCTTACGACGACATTGTCTTTGGTAATCTTAGAATATCTTAGTAGTTTAGCACAGACACACACACACAGGCGACACAGAGTGACACAGTAAGTGAATGTACAACTGTGTAAATGATTATTGCCTTCTTGGAGATCCAAAGAACCTGCCTACCCTGTTATCTCGTGTTTTCTTAACAAGCCTATTTATTAGAGAAGGACACTTTGTGTTCTTAACGAGAATCGCCAAGTGAAATGGAGATGAAGAATTCTTTTGTGCAAGCGTCAGAAAGAGTAGCGTGGCTGAGCACGACCCACATCGCCTTCTAAAGAGAAATCATGTCATAATGCTCATCTTTGACATTTCCTTATAAGTAAATTGTTTTGTTTTATTATTCCTTTTCTGGCGATGGCTTAGGTCGATCTCAGCCAGCAGGCCAGGGTCTCTCTCGTCTCTCTCTCCCTTTATCTCCTTCCATGGCCTTCAGGCCTATAAGGCTGAAATTGAGTCGTTGATTATCTCACAATCATCCACCATTTCACGTTTTCACTTCAACTGACTGAGATCCTCATCGCTGTTTGTGTATTGCCATCGTGGATTAAATATGGACGACACTGTCTTCCTACATAACAGGCGTGACGGACGCTTGACGTAATCCTCAGACATAATCTTTAGACAGTTCAAGCTTAAAATATCCTGGGATTCTGACGAGTTATTTTGCTCTATAATATTCCTCTACTGTGCAAATAACTGACCCACTTCTTCTTGCAAGTCTCAAATTACAAACAAGCCGTGAACGAAAAGAACTATCTTCAGGCTAAATTAATCAGATGCTATGCAAAAAAGAAAGGGAGGGGGGGGGGGGCTTCTTCATGCTGCAAAAAGTGCATCCGCATGAGTTCCACTTGGATTGAAAAACAAACGAACTAATCTCGGTGAATGTCTGGAAAGCTTCCTCATTTAACATGTAAAAATGAGTCTCTCCGAGGTCATTCATCGCATATGCAATAACTACAGAGTGTGGTGGTTCTAGATTTGAAGCATAACGTAATTCCCAAATCGCTAACTCCTCTCACATTTGGCGTTTATTGCACGTGTAGCTTAATTCGTGATCTAGTTAGCTTTGATCATATCAAAGGGAGGATTTAGTGTGGAACAAAGGGAGACAAAGGAAAGCATTTGCACATCTAAATTTGATTATGAGAGTGTGTAGGTATCCCCATCGTCACTTGTGATCCTCCGCAAGAGACCACTTCAACAAAACCTTCATACTAGATTTACATGGATGGTTGGACCTCTCGAATGCGAATCGTGCTAGAAAGTGAAAAGGAAGTATTAAGCGACTTCCCCATTACACTGAATTCCAAGGAGAAAACCACTCTCGTTTGGAATTCTCCTGCTGTAGATTGTAGAATAGTAGTCGACACTAGTCGACAGTCGAAGCTCATTCAGATGAGGTAGCCTCCTATTCTGTATCGACCGCACCAGTCGAATAAAATTCACTCAAGAAGAATATGAACTAGTATCCATTTAGTATTAATGCCTGCACTCCTGTGGAACAAACCTTATCATTTACGAAAGTAATTTCCCTCAAAGACCCTTAAAACTTGGAGAGAGTGTAATCTACGGGTTCATTGTGCATCCCAGCGTATGTGTGTACGTTCCGTAATCCCTACCATATAAGGATTAAACTACCCGTTCATAAATTACACAGAATTTGAAGGCTTTCCCACTTCTTTAACTTCTTTTTATTCTTCCTCTTGGAACACTTTCCATTTGGGCTTAGACACAACTGCAACTGTTTGTGCTTGGAACTGAGCACCATGTTATTATGTGCCTTTCATGCCATTTTATACAAATTGTACGTTTTTGTGTTCTCTCTTCATTGCACTTTTAAATTTGAGGCTGGAAACACCGTCTGATCCATTTGTCCGGAGAATAATGAGAAGGAGAGGAAAGATAAAGACGCATTCGAAGGACAACCCTTGCTTTGCTTGAGGGTAGGGAACAACAGGAAGGATACACGAAGAAGTTTCCCTCATGAGTTGATTTCAGAGGAGGAAGAAAGGAGAAAAACACTCGATAGTTTCTTTTACTGCGTCCATCCCATACAAAGTAATCACTCGACTTCTCCTACCAAAAGTCCATCCTTCCGTATTACTCCTCAAGTGTATTCGTTAGTGAGACAGGAGGAGAAAGAGAAAGGTGCAAAGTAGCGTAAAAGGCCCCTCAGTATATTTCACACAGTAAATGCACCAAATTGTGCCATAACTTAGGCTACATGTTGTTCAACAAACTAGGTGAACGAATATGAACCAACTTTATGCGAGTTTCTTCCATTCTGATTATATTTCGTGTTCACGTCCGTTCCGCTCAGGATTTTTCGCCCGTTCCCAAATGTTCCTACAGTAGGAAGAAAAGTACTTTAAAAAAGGAGAAAGTAGTTCACAATGGGAGAGAAACTTTGGACAAGAAAAGTGATATAGATTGCTGGAACTAGTGACTCTCAGTGTCAAAAGTAGCCTCCCGTACTTATATATATAGTCTCTGGAGTTCTACCGAATCTACCACACAATCTCTCCACGCGTATATTTATACACGGACTGTGTTTGTGAGTAAAAGATGCAAGTAAGCAAACAACCGACAAAACCCAGAGACTGTGTCCCTTTCATCGTCTAAATTGTACGAACTTCTTCTTCTTCTTCGGGATATAATGTACTACACCATATTTGTACCTTCGTGTTCGTTGTTGGTGAAAGGAGGAGAAAGCTGACGAAGGAAAAATGAGGAAAGTAGCTGAGGAAGTGGAGTGAAACTACCTCATCTCCATGTGTTGACGGCCCCACAGTCTTCATCCTCCGCAGCGTTGTTCCACTCATTTCTGACACAAGGCTAATGATGATAGACCAGAGTGGATGACTCTAATGGGCCTGGAGGAGGACATACAGGAAGTTTAGTGAGGTGAATCTCATGGGAATCTAATAGCGCTCTCTCACAACCGCACCCTCCTCCCATTCCTCCTGCCATAATGATAGATCAGTATCATCACGCTAAATTATCCTATAATCTTTCATTCTCCCATGCACAATAACGTACACTCCTAAATTTACAAATACGCAACCATTACGCTCAATAAACGAGTGAACAGTAAAGTACAAAGTAAAACAAAGTTCGTGCGGATACCTCACCGATGACCGAGAGTTATATAATTTACACAAACCTTGTGTAGCAGTTTTAGCAATCTTTAAACCAACTGAGCCTACCCACAAGCATAAGATGGTCGTAGTCTGGTAATGTGAGGATTTTGATTAATTTCTCCATATGGTGCAGACTGCATGACACTTTCAGTGTTTCATACTCCTTTCTCAATTTGCACTGCTGGAGAAACACGCCTACCTTCTCCAGTCAGTAGACACACAATAGCAATCTAAATTTTCCGTTTTCTCCACAATATCTCGTTATCTCATTAACCAACTACCTTCTAAGCCACACGGACTACTTGAGAGTTCCTCCTGAAAGGAAGAATGGTGAATGCGTTATGCGGATGTTGTGTCACACAATGTTGAAAGAGAATATATATATACATGTTTCTTATTAAGGGACTCGCTTTTGACTTTCTAACGATTATCATAAGAGTCTCTTTATGTGGCAATGCGTCGCTGTTCCTTAAGCTACCCGCAATAATGGCACAGAAGGTATATACCTTCTTCCTTTTAATTAGTTCCAACTTCTAACTTCCCTGCATCTTTGGATCTTTGGCCTTGCTGTAAGATCATTCTGTTCAATGTTATTTTATATTGTAACAAATGTGCAGCATTTCAGGAGGTGGATTTTCTCCTTGGATTTAATTCTTTCCTCCAGAATTAATAGTCAGAAGGAGGAGAGTGTATTATGCAGCCATAGCTCCACTAGGAATCTAGACAAAGTTTTACACAAGAACTCTTCTTCTTCTTCTTCTTCACGAGGAAACTTTCTCCTTTGAAGAAGTTATGCTACTTGGCTAGGATACATTTTTTATCGCTGTCGATGAATAGAGGGCGTATGAATTTTCTGAAGTTCCTGTAGGGCTTGAAAGATGTTCTGCAGGGAAAGTAAGAGAGCTGGAGATCCGTGAATCTTCCCATGAACTCCATAGAAAATTGAGTATTATAGTTAGGAGGAGTCTAAACGTAAAGAAATCTTGACTGTATGTGTTTGGGTACCTACATTCGAGATTGGAATACTCTGATCTAAAAGAAAGACTGATTGTAGACAGAATTAATGACAAATGAGCCATGAGAAGTTGAATTAAGTGGAGAATATACGCTTGACTGACAATTATAGACAAACTTGCACGTGTTGTGCAAAATAACGAAGAAGTAGAAGGTTGGAAGATGGGAATTTCCTTCAGGGATTTTGAAGCTGAGAAAGGGAAGGTTGATTTAATCATCTTATACACTATTGAGCCACTCTGAGAGGTTTCTTCAACTCAATTTGAAAAACTTCAAAGATGGGTACTTGAGGAGATTTGAAGTCTTGAAGTTAATTTTCTAAATGAGTGGCGTAGTAAAGTGCATAGGGAGTGAGGAGGAGAAAGAACCAAAGGCTCTCCTTGAAATAAAAAGTTAAAAAAGGTGATGAAGTAACTAATTTTGGGCGTTCACTCACACTAGCATTTTTCAACTTAATGGTTCGAGTTCCCATCTGACCAACTATATTTATATTATTATGAAACACACTGGGTTCTTAGACACTTCCCCAGGATTTATTTGGGAATCAATTTAAATTACTCTGAAATGAAAAATGGCTTAATATTTACAACAATTACAACAGTTTAAAATTTGTAAAAAGCTTCTAGCCATAAATAGGATTATCGTAAATTAAAATTATGAGCGGGAAATACGTATGGACTATGGACAGCTTCGGGATTTTACTTGGACTCCTTTTTCTTGCCAGTTAGTATAGGACACTCCAGCAATTTGCATACCTCAGCCTTCGAGTAAACTCCAGCTGGTCCATTGCATACGACTGGCTTCCCCTCTAAAATGAACACAGCAAACTAATCTTAAGTAATATGAGACAACACTTAAAGTATCCGTAAATTAGTTATAAAAATTCTAAGCAATTAGACATGCATACCTGCGCAAACTCCCTTTCCTGCATCAACTTTCAACGCATTAAACAGGGGCTCGTAACTGAACTGCCAGACAAGAAGGTCTTCTCTTTCTTCTTTCTTTGCTTTGCATCCAGATTTCAACTTCTGGCATTCTTTCTTCGTAATATCAGCCGATTCCAGATTATCCGAAATCGCTTTTTCCACCTCTCGGCGTTTTCTTTCCTCTGATTTTTTGAACGTCTTTGTTTCAAGCCGAATCTTTGACAAGCGCGATTTCATGGAAGCAATGCGTTCTGCAACCAAAACAATAAATTACTGCCCAATGCTACAAACAAATACAACATTAAAAGGAGTAACTCATTAATTATGTTATGTAACATAAATTATCTATATTACCTTGGACAGCCTTCAACTCTTCGTCCTCATTCAAACCTTGTTCATCCGAATCGAAACTTCCATCCTCCCGAACCCCCGACTCGCCGCAATTATTGTTTTCATTCCGACGAGTGACCTGTGCATACTTCTCCGTTGCTTCTACCACAGAGCTGTGAATCTCATAGGGTAGATTTCGGTACCAATCACATACCTCATAACTACCCACTTTGGTCCCTTTCTCCTGTCGAAAAAAACAATCGACCTTCTTTCGGTCTGAACGCTTCTTATCAGCCATCTTCGAAATTGCGGAGAGTTACACACACAAGGTTCCTCTGTCTCCTACTAACAGCGACCCTTAGGAAAGTAAATTATGTTTCAAAATTTCAAATCAGCTAGAAGAAGATTGGTTGTTGTGGAGCAGGAACTGAGAGTGAGAAGAAGAGTGACTCAATACTGTCAATGGGAAAATTGAATCAGAAGAGTAGTCGCCACTGTTTCCCTCTCCATCTCTCACCTCATCTCACCTTCTGTCCCTTGGGCGTCCATTCACTTCATTCGACTTAATCGAAATGTTTCGAGTTTCCATCTCGCCAACCTTGTTTGCATGGAACACACTTTAGGTTTCTAATTTGGCTGGGTGCTTCGATACTCTCTCTCTCAGATTCACTTTGGCAATTAAATTAGACTCCATTGGAGTAGTGACTCATAAAAAGAAGGCTATGGTGTGTATAGGACACCTTTGAGTGCGTAGGTATGCACAAATGTACAATATTGTTTTACTCAAGTGTTTCCTCCTAATGTACACCCTTCAGCGAGCACACTTTGTAGTTGATGTATTTCGTACATAGTTTATGACCAGAGACAAAACATATATAGTATAAATGAAGAAAATAATGATTGACTGGATGTGCAGTGAGCGTAAAAATAGCGGAGGAATTAGTGACGGGTTTCATCACACTTTAATCATTCACTTTACCAAACCAACCAAAGTAATTTCCCTTCATGAAGATGAAAGATTAATAGACAGGAAGAGTGTGTGGAGTGCATAGCGTGAATTCCTAAAGGCAGTAACAGCTTTTGATTTCCTATTGTTTTGGAGCCTGACGGGAAATTACTTATCGAGAGTCCTTTGCTGTGGTCTCTAAAGGTGTGCCGTAAAAATCAACCAGGTTTATTTATGTTCCAGGGGTTTTTTATACATTCAGCCAGCCGTATTATAGTATAGTGTGTGTCTGTGTGGCTCGGGAATCTCGTAACAGTACATAACTGAATAATTCATCCCATCATAAACATATAAAATACAATACAGATACTCATACTTACAGAAGCGTTGTATGCATGTTGGGAGGTAATGAACAAAGCTGTTGCAGTAGGAAAGAACACATTATAATGTACGGAGTGCGTATCAATAAGCGTTGCACGATGATTAATAATCCTCGACATTTAAGACGGTGACACTTGAGAATGTCTACTCCCCACAAATTATGCTTTAGCACACTCTCCTTAAGTAATATCGAGGAGTCGGACTTTCACATGATGTTCCAGGGTCTGGAAGAAAATAAGCCTGTATACGTTCACTTGCCAAGAAATAGGGGAATGCCTTGTTTGTATGCGTTGCAAATGAGTTGAGCAAGCAGCTTTGTTGGTTCTAGAGAAGCTCAATAACTGAAGGAAAAGAATTCATTGAAAAAGTATGTGTTAAAGGGTAACAATAAAGTGTAACGTCTTGGCAAACAACTTGAAAGCATTAGTGGAACTGTGGGAATGCATTATATAAAACTGGTGGCAGTAATAAGACAAATCACCTCTGAAGACACTTTAAATGCACCATGAGTTCTTTTCCCTGTCTTCCGATAACTCCCAATACTACGAGACATCGTCTGCAAGCATTATTTAACCCATTTTTTCCTTTCAGCTAGCAGACACATTAAATTGACTAAATCGTTTGTTGCACTATCATTACGGACAACACTGCAGCAACGAAGGTGTTCAGGAGCGAATCCAGAGCGAACACAATGTGTGATAGTAATAGAATTAAAATGGACCTCTATTCCTTCCTTATGTAGAGAAGGAAGGAAAGGGAACAACGCACACAGTGGCACACACATACTCACAGTAAAAGTACACTCTCCTTTACTTTTAAGCAAACAAGCAAAGCTTTTAATGGAATTACTGTTGGCATAATAGGAAAAGTAATAACGATGAACGAAGGGTGTGTTAGCGATATTGTGTCCGGATGGGAAGGGTGAGATGATAGGCAGCTACAATAGTGAATTGATGATGGGAACAAGTGCTTTAAAAAGTCACTATAATATTATTATTGTAGGTTCCTCTCTAGCAAAGTTTTAAGTGAGATGAGGTCATGAGTGCAAACCGATTGCTGCTGCATAGTTCGTCTTCCTCCAGCTTCTCTCTTACGTCTTGGCGTGTAGTTTATGGACTATGAAGAAAAGTGCATTAATCCGTACGAACCGATAGTTGCTCGTGTGTGATTTGCGTGCAACTATTGTTCGATAGAGGAACAATACATGTGTGCAAGATTTAAAAGTCGGAGCCTGGAGAAGCAGGATTCCTTGAGAGTGAACGAACGATAGGATATGTGTGTCTGATATTAAACTGCGAGTGAGTATGCTGAGATGAGTGTGGTGGAGTGCAGAGTAAGCAGGGAATGTATTCTGAGGATAATGTGATGGAAAACATGAGATTCGCACATTTCTCCGTGGTGGAAGGTTGTATCCACACCACGTTGTTGTGAACAAGAAGATAAAAAACCGTCTATGAGTATAATGAGGATTATTGAGGATATGTGTGTGTATATGTATTTGTGGGGATGTGAGATGAGACATGGAATGAAATAGCATGGGATATTGTGGCTTGCAGGTGAAACTGCTAATCAGGACCAGGTAGAATCAAAGGGGAGACGAGATGAATGTTGACGAGGTGGTTCGGACGGGAGGAGGGCCAGGTATGCAAGATGTCTTGGTTGGAGGACCAGACCAGTGTACACCTGACGACGAAGACATGGTGGACGCTGAGCGAGACTTGGCTGAAGATGCCCAGTGGAAAAAGATCCAACAAAACACTTTCACACGATGGGCAAATGAGCATCTCAAAACTGTGCAAAAGAATGTAGGCAATCTTGAGACCGATTTGTCTGATGGACTCAGACTCATCGCATTGATTGAAGTTCTCTCCGGCAAAGCTCTACCCAAGCACAACAAGAGACCCAGTTTTCGGTCACAGAAACTCGAAAATGTCTCCGTCGCGCTGGATTTCCTCGAAAAAACCGAAGCAATCAGGATCGTCAATATCGGTAAGTCTTTTTCCCAATTGTCTCTTCAAAAGTGTTCGACTCGGATTACACACACCTTTCCTTCCAAATTGCAAACTGAAAGGGACCTCTCACCTCACCACCCGGTGAAATTCCCAGCAAGGAGAGTATAAAATATCGTGTGTGCCTCTGTGTGTGTGTGTCTGTGTCAGTTCAGTGATAGTGCCTGTTGAAACTAAACCCTTCGTCAACTGTTTCATCGTGCATGTTTCAAAAACTCCGAGAAGCACAGAATGAGAGAGAGAGAGAGTCAAACTGCCCAGACTCTCAGTGTGCAATCATCGCATCACTTTAGTCAAACACACCTACATCTGTCAACTCGTTCATTGAAATGGCTTGTGACAACAGCAGAAAAGAGTAACACGAGATTATTCAACTGCTCCTCGGCCTCACATGCTTCATCTCATCTCTCTCCTCAATTCGTATCATCCTTCCTTTAATCCATGTGTTCATTCGAATCATCCTCACGCACCACTAATAATAATCAGCTCGGTTTCAACCAGAGACTACTTAACCCCCCACTCCTATTCACCATTGTTTGTTTGTCCAATCAACTTTACTTTCGCTTAATTAGTTTAAACAGTTTTTATGGGCTACTCACTAAAATCCCCCTATAAAGTTTAACTTTATCGGCGGCCATTCTACATTTCACACAAGCATGGAATTCGGATAAGGTCAGCACGTAGGGAGATCCATGTCAGTGACAAGTGTGTCACAAGAATCAGTTTCTGCGGTTGCATTTGCATCCACAAATCCCTTTGGGTTCTTATGAAGACGAAGACACACAGCGTGGCTTGTTCTGTTCATTTCCACCGCAAAGCGTGTATATGTATATACAATATTTTATACGTACAGTGTCACTCTCGTGAACTTTGCATTTGGAGGAGAAATGAGTTCGCGAGATGTTCTCATGGGAAATGTCCTCATTTATACATTCATGGGAGGAAATTGGCATTCAAAACGCCAACCTGGAATTCAGGGTTTCCCGTATATAGGAGAATAGGGTATAGGTGCAAGGGTAGTTTGGGATGCTGTCAGCACCAATAATAATTCTGTCATTGTTCCACGAACCCTGTAGATTATATATGATACTGTTTATGTCTGAAATGACTTCATTTTAGAATTCAGTTTGTGTCTCCGAATGGCATGTTTAAGTTGACGGGAGGACACATACAATTTAATATACAAGCTAATCTCAATAGTTGGGAGATCTTTAATTGGTGCATGATGTCATCGGGAGTGAATGCCAAGCCAAAAATGCACACTGATTCGTTTGTGCAGAAGTAGTTAGCTTACTTTCCATACTTTTATTATTCACAGCAAAAACTGTTGATACTTGACACTGAATCTAATTCCAGTTACCACTTCTCCTTGCATACTTTGTACTATTGAGTGTAATACCTTCTCTCACTCTCTCCGTCCGTACGTATTGTGCAACCCGATATGCACATGTAATCGTGGTGTTATTAAATGAACTGCAATACGAGCTTACAAGGCAAGATGCCTTAAAAAACGGTCAGCGTCTTTTCTTTAGCGGAGACGAAAATGTGTTTTTGTTCATAACCGAGAATGCATGATGGATCCACACCATTCTCCCAATATTAAACCTTGTATATTTCCCTTCACAAACATAAATCTATTTATACATTGTCATCACACAAAAGTTACATCGTCTTCCATTAAGCCATTATTAGGGAGGATTACAGGATTTCTGCACTGTGTGCATTTACTGTAGCGTTTGTTCTCCGAATGAAAGTGCAAGTCCAGCTGAGGAAGAATGGGGCAGGTGGTGGTGAGAAGTTTTATGAGAAGAGCTTTATAAACGAAATCTCTTGTAAGTCGAAGAATGGTCGATGCTTAAATGCTTACGGACTACCACAGAATAATATGACAGAGTGAAAAAGATGATAGAAAAAGTTTAGGAACTTTAATACTTTGTTAAACGAGGCATTGCATTCCTTCCAGATGAACCGCAGCAGCAGATACACACTTGTTGTTTTTTACACATAAGCCGACTGACATCATGAACTTGGGTGTAGTATTAAACTCCTAATCATAGTAATACAGAGAGATATTCAAGAACAGAGTCAACTATGTAATTACACCCGTAGTGTGTGTGTATGCGTTCTTTTTGCAATGAATTCTGGCCCATCCACAACAACTTAAGACACAGCCTTTCCCAGCAGATGAGAAACTTAGATACACGATGAACGCATGCAAATTCCTCACACTTGTGCTCTGTTCTATAAAACCTTTTTATGACTTCATCCATCCTGACCAAACCTAATTGAAGCACTTTACAAGAATTATTAAAACAAGGTGGTCGACGAACCGTGGGGAGGTAGGGATAAACAAACTTTAGATTTAAACTGTGTTTGGAGATTGTGGTTGCAATGTTAACATCTCACATCACACACTGCAACTGATTTAAATTTCAATGCCTACTTTTAGTCATTTCACATTTATTAAGAAATGATGATGGCTAATTTTGCAAAGGAAAGGCGCAGAGGGAATTTCTTGCAATGATGACATTTGTGGGTTACTCATCAAAAGACAGAATATGAATTAGAGTGCGGCAATAACACTGGAAGTCGAAAGGAAGTGTGAGGAAATTACTTAGCTCATCTGAATGACATAATCTGTAATTTCAGTGTGACTTTATTGTCTGCTGGGGCAGCACATATTTTGTATGGAATGGTGAGAGTGGTGAGACAGAGAGAAGCTCAGGTGTGTTTGTGTTTAAGCATTAGCTCTGTACTCATCACGTCACTTGTGTCTGCAGTTTAGACTTGGACTTGGAGGTTTCTCTGACATCATTAGATTTTGTGGTGACTCAAATGATTGCAGAGTCCAAAGCACATTCAGCATTATCGGAGGTTTACTTAAGCCCGGATGCGGTTTTCGAAAATGAGATATTTTAGCCATTTGTTGTTTTATGTGCCATTAGTTTATGAAAATTGAGTTTAGCTGCATCTTCTGGTGTAGTAAACTGAGTGTATGGATTTTATTCCACATAAGCTTCCCAGATTAATCCTGTCATCTAATATTGAAATATAGATACTCTCCAGATCCAAATGTTCACTGGATGAACTCATACTCTTCTGCAAACTCGATATGCCTAGTATCCTGGAGTATTCTGGATGTTTGGCCAATTTGTTATCTTATCCTCCATACTTGTTATTACACACACATATATGTACATCCCTTTATTTATCTCTATTTCGAGGGTAATTGAATAGACATTTACATATCGCACAAATTTGGAGTTTCCTCTGTATCAATATCATCAGGAACCAGTCCTATTTCTTCCCTCCCTTAAAAGGCAGTTGGGTCGGGAATTCGCTTTGAAAACCTGTCCAAATTAATCTTACAAGATTAAAGTGCACGTCCGCCTGTTGTAGTGTACCAAAGAGCTTTTTGAATTTTTTCTTGGATGCTTTATGAAAATCCATCTCACATTGCATGCAAACTACGAAAAAACAAAATTACGAGAATAGTGGAATGCACGCAGACAATTTGAATTGTACACGTCAACTGCATTAAATAATCCATCCAATTACTTATGGTATTTCTCCGATACCTTCAAACTTTGTTGCATTTAGTGGAGAGGAAGATGATAAACAAAATAATGGTGCGAGATAAGCACCTACTTATATATCAGCATAAGAGGAAAAAGCATTCGTATTTGCTTCGTAGATTTCTTGCGGTTGAAGTCACATAAACTTCCTGATGAGAAGACAATCGGCAGAGTGTTTGAAGAGAATATTCTTGTGTTCATTTTGTTCGCAGTCGTTGAGAGTTGGTACAAAAAAAGATTCATTGATATGACATGCTACAGTGTGGTTGTGGGATGCAATTGATCTTGAAGACGGATGTCGAGTCTTATCACACAGAGCAATCAGTACTTTTATTTGAGTGAGTCATTCTATTCAGTGATTCAGTGAAGATGACATGCAGGGAACACAGTCTTTACATTGCATGCGAACATATTATGAGATTATGACACAACCGAGGTGTACGGTGTGTATAAAAAGCTGACCAACGGATTCCTCGTGTCTATTCATACTTCCATTCATCTGCTCATAGACAGTTTACCACGACGAAACGCCTTTGTATTAAAACTTTGGAGGAGTTCAATTGAGTTCAATCTTCGCCAAGGAATGGCTTATTATGAGGGAATAATGCAAATTCCTATTTTATCGTTTTATTACACGAGTAGCCGAGCACCTGAGTAGCGCAACCTCCGATGCAAATTAGCAGAATGACGAAAACCGTCTTTCACTCTGAACTCATTTGAAATTGTATAAAGGCCTTCCTCCTTCATCCTTTCGCGATCGCGATCAAAAATGCATTATTTACCACAGCCGGAGGGATGTCTAGAGATTGGTTCCAATCTCCGTCTTTCTTGCAGTTTGTACTTTTGTACTGAGAACCCGAATCCAACTTCACAAACACTCACACGTAGCCGTAAATAAATTAGTACATTTTTAAATCCCCCATAAAGATATCCCAGATCTCAATAATTGAACTTTTCCTCCGTCGAAAACTCTCATACCTGACACGCTTCCTATAAATGTTTGAAGACGAAGCCAAGCCTGTTGAGGAATGACACACGGGGCACAAATTAATCAATAGTAAAGATTGCAGTCTCACTAACCTACCCAGAGAGTTGCCCTACATCTGGGAATCATTCTCATCCCATCCGTGTACTTCGTCATTCTGCGACTGATACCTTAAACGAGGTCTCAAATCACAAGAGAATCGGAATTTGTACAGGTTCCCTAAGTGGCCTGCTGCAGTTGACTGGTTGGCTCACAGAGATGGAAGCGATTCAACAGAATATGATTTATTTGATTAGAACTGACTTGTGTAAGGAGAAGAACGCATTCACATGAAAACCCGTAACCACAATCAATCACCATGTAGGATCATCAACATTAACCTCTGTGCAATCAAAAGATGTTTCACTGTGTACAGGCAGGGCGCATTCATTTTTCACGGGTATCTTTTTTAGTGGATGATTATTCTCTATTCCATTAAATTCTGTTTGATGATGCGAAGCATTCCACGATGTGATGGCTCTCCATTAAATCTCAAATCCAAACTGGCCTCCGTATCCAATAAGGTTTTCATTAATCTGTCCCAGTTTCATCCCAGCTATGATTGAATCACCCTGTGCACAGTCAAAGCAATTTTTGATTAATTGCCACACTCTCCGATTTGGATTAGCATCAAACAGAAGCGTGCAAAAGTAATGAGAAAGAATTGGTGTAACTGCAGGTTGGGCATTTTTGATGGTGCAGAATCTCTCCTGTGGTCTTTAGTTTGAGAATATACAAGGATACCTACAATGAATGAATATTATTTAGCGAGTTCTTTATGTTTGTTGTGTAGTAATGATGAACATCCGAATAGAAATCTTGTATCCTGTCTAAAACAAATGAGACTGCCAGTGTCCTTGTTACCGTGCCGTTCAAAATTCTCGAGTGAATGGTGCTACTCACACGAACTTATGCAATCCGTTTCACACTCGTGACTGGGTGGGTTCGGTGCAGTAAATGATGGAGAGTCAGATTCATGCAATAGAAGTTTCGGAGCCTACCTGAATGTATCTATCATCATTTATCATCAAGGCTGTTACGGTTCGATTGTTCTAATCCTATTTGTATTCTCCTTACTATGCAAACACTTCACGGATTCCTTAAAAATGCGCTTTTGCCTCAAATGAAACTCCTCAGATTCATATTGACGGTGGAGATGAGAGCTCTTCTTCATTCTTCTTCGGCATTGTTAACGTTAGTGTTAGTTAAGCTAGAAACTAGAACCTTAGACGCAAAGGCGCAGAACACCCTGGCAGTACGTAGAACTCTGAAAGTCGACGGATCGTATATAGTACAACTTTTCCCTTCTGATACATCCAATGAGTTCACAGCTGAACGGGCCTTCTATCTAAAATGATAAATTATGATGAATTGCTCATCAAACCAAGTGGACTTCTGGGAAATGTTAAAAACTAGTTAAAATATACTTCCAGCCACACTGACACACAGTAGCAATACGACACAGAAATTTCAGTTCCTTTGTGTACTTTTCTTTGTACTCCATCACCTTTCAACTTTCAGTTCTCGTTCTATGACTCACAGGTGATTCATGACTTCATTCCTTCCATACTTCGATTAACCTCTTTCAAAACTCGCAGCTTACGTCACCATCATTCGTTAAGCATGCAGCATGATAAAAAGTAATTTTGCAACCAGTAACGAAAAATGATCTGCTAGGAGATGAAAATGTTAAAATTAAGGTGACAAGTCAAGAAGTATTTCTACTTTAATTAAGGAGAATAAGCTAATAAATAAAACATTCTGTGTGAAGGCTTAATAAACCGTGCAATAATTACGTCTTCCATAGTTGAACGTCACCGCAGAGCCTTCATGCAAATGTTCTCTTCTGGTCTTCAGAACAACTCCAAAAACTTCACGACAACTGTCCATTTCGACCTTTAATGAGATTTGGTGCAAAAAGTTTGTCTTTAATGGATTGTCCATGCACGAAAATGACTGCAGATGTACTCGCCTCATCGATTATGATGTCAACTAAATCTGCACTTCACTGCAATATATCCCATCGCTTCTGCACGACATGTACTTTTACAATTAACCACATCATCTTCTTCGAATGTTTCCACTTCTTGCACATCAATGCCAAGAATACCAAAACTCATCTTCTCCTTGGATACCGTCAACTTCATTATCGCCTCTGTACTCCTAATGAATCTTGTGTGTGTTTTCCTTATCATCAAGATATCAGGATTTTAAGGCTCAATTCATTAATCCCCACGATTTCTCTGAGGACAAATCCCAATTCCTCAGGATTAGTTTATTTACTGCGTGTACTTTGTGCAGAAGAGTGTCTACGTCTTAGAAATTAAATATGATTTTTTATTTATGGCAGATGACTGATTTATTTTTGCAGATTCATCAGACATCGTAGACTGCAAACTCAAACTCATCCTCGGACTGATATGGACGCTAATTCTTCACTATTCCATTTCCATGCCAGTGTGGGAAGGCGAGGAAGACTATCCTCAGCAAGGAGAAAAGGGTCCCACTCCAAAGCAAAGGTACCGTAGAACTTTCCTAATTTCACTGTCCTTCGTGTTCCAGCCACCGTGTTTGTCGTGTTTCCAAATTCTAACGCTTTTACGACTTACTTTCCCAATATTCCAATGAATTCGCTCGACAGCGCGCCGCAAAACTAATACTCAAGACTTCTTGAAGCCGACTATTCAAATTGTGCGATATGCCATGTGTTACCTTCGAAAAGTTCTCAAGCAGAATTTAAATCAGGGCTCATCTCGTCGTTGCGTGCCGTGTGCCTGGTTAATTCTACAAGAATTGGAAGCAGTTGTTCACAAACAATGTTACCAGTTTAAACTTTAATTACATAACAAATTTACTTGTGTTTATTTCTGCTTCCTCTACTAAAACTACTTGCGGATTGTTATAATTACTGGTGGGGGTCAACCAGTCATCGTAAAAAGTAAGCTGCTGTCACGTTGAAGTCGAAAAGATCGATGGTTTTCAATGTTCAGAGTTTAGAGAGTTATTTTTTAAGCGTGAATTGTGCTTGCTTCAATCGAACATTCTTTTTTCGCTTTTTCTTAGTATAAAAATATGAATTAATAATTGTCTCACTAATGATTTTAGTGTATGTTTATTTTACGTTGTTGGAATGTTGGCTGTTCTTAAGTCAATAGCGTGTGTTAGATGATGTAGTATGTAGTTTGTTTAAAAGGAAAAGAGAGCTGAAAGATTAACGAGGATACTCGTGTTTGCAGGCTTCTTCATTGGGTGCAAAGCAAAGTTCCAGATCTTCCAATAAACAATTTTACATCCGACTGGAACGATGGAAGAGTTGTGGGTGCGCTGGTTGATGCTGTGGCTCCAGGTAAAGAATCAGTCTTGTGCTGGGAACTTCTGCATATTTCCATCCCAATCCACTGATTCCTCTCTTAAACAACGATTATATGGATTTCCTTAGGGCTGTGCCCTGATTGGCCGGATTGGAACCCGAAGGACGCTCTCCAGAACGCTTCCGAAGCCATGGGATTAGCAGACGACTGGCTAGACGTCCGACAGGTGAGAGACTGGGACTACGCGAGAAAAAAATATGGAACACTCAACATTACTTTCTTTTGGAGACATTAATTTCATCTCTTAAACACTCATCGTTTGTAACGAATTCCAGCTTATCCGCCCGGAGGAATTGATAAATCCGAATATTGACGAGATGTCCATGATGACGTACTTGTCGCAATACCCAAGTGCCAAACTGAAGCCAGGAGCTCCTTTGAGACAACGGACGAATCCTAACAGGTGAGATACGCACGCCACACATCGGCCGCTTAAAATTCACACATATTCATTACATCCTCACTATACTCTAGAATCTAGACTCTATAGACTCTAGACCAAAAATTTAAAAATGGAGAATCGGTATCAAAATACTATGTTTCATAATTGATTTCTCCCATGTATGTTTTCATGTCGGTCGATCACAATACATTCATTGTACTCCATGTAGTATTGCACCTCCAAGGTAATTTTCAACCCAAACACAAAAGTTGTTCTGTTGTCGTGAATTCACCCGTATTATATTTCGTATGACTATTACAAAACTACTGGATGTGTTGAATTGCGACTGTTGCCGTAGATTGGATGGAACAGTTTGTTTTGTATGAAATTAACGCTTGTGTTGTGTCTCCTCATTCTCGTTTTGATGTTGGTTGAGTTGAGAGCTGGAAATCACGCAGACTTCCAAAGTTCCAAGACAAAAGATGAAATGTTCTTTCATGTGGGCACAAGAGAAACTTTTGAGGGAGGCATTTAGAGTAGCAGTAATCTTTACAACGGTGCAATTATGCTTCAAATACTTCAGATGACTTTGTCTTCTGTGGTTCCCTTTATTGTGGGATCAAAACCCAACAAGCAACTTTGAGATTGTAACGAGTGTGTCTTGAACTTAACTTTGCACTACTGAACTAATCTGCAAGTCCGGAGACAGGAATTTGCTGTAGGCTACACAAATTATGGTTTTACCGGTAGAACACGTAGCGTAGTGATAACTGTAGATCTCCAGCACTCATTATAGTTTCGTCAGTGAATTAATTAGTGTTGTTGGTAGATTGTCCATGTGATGATGAACACGTTCCTTTATTGTGTGTTCTTACGTGTGGTGCATTTTGTAGAGTCAGAGCTTATGGACCTGGAATCGATGCGTCTGGGCCAGTCGTTGGTGCCCCTGCCAATTTCACCGTTGAGACTTTCTCTGCTGGTGGAAAAGGAGATGTGTCTGTGATCGTCGACAGTCCCAACGGAGAAAAACTCCCGGTGAGTTGAAACATCTTTTCTCCACAATTTATCCATCATCGCTTTGTCCTTCCTTCAAACTTAAGTGCTTCTTTGTAGCTCCTCACTGTTGTCAGTAGAACTGGGAGAAAGCATCGCTTTCTATTCGTGAATCAGTGATACTTTTAATGCAAATAAGCCAGTGATGACGTCAATGAGGAATAGTGGTCTTATTGTCTTATTGACGAGTTGTATTGCAATTCTAGGTGGAAATCCGATTTAACAGTGATCGAAATCTCACGTACAGTATCTCGTACACTCCAGTGAACGAGGGTCTGCACAAGGTGACGGTGACTTACGCAGGGAGAGAAATCCCCAAGTCGCCCTTCACTGTCAGCGTGGAAGGCCATGCGGGAGACGCATCCAAAGTCTCCGCCTCTGGACCTGGACTGGAGCCCGAAGGAGTAGTCATCGGGAGACCCACTTACTTTGACATCCTCACTAAAGGTCCGTCCGCACTCTTTTATTGTCACTTTCTGCGGGTAGAGGCTTGTGCTTAGAGACTCCTATGAGACTGGAGCAGTTGTACTAAAATATATGCGGGTTAAAATCTCAACTGGTCTCTCACGTGTTTAGATGCTGGGAAAGGAGTTCCAGAAGTGATCATCTTGGACCCAAGTGGCCATAAAAACACAGTGCCTGTAAAGCTTCGTCAAATTAGTCAAGACTTATGGAGATGCGAGTATGCGAGCTCAGGAGTTGGTTTACATTCCGTGAATATATTTTTTGCGGGTAAGCCGATACCAAAGAGTCCCTTCGGAGTCTCCGTCGCTCCAATCTGCGATGCCAAAAAGGTCCGAGCCTCTGGGCGAGGACTTCAACCGAAAGGAGTTCGTGTAAAAGACGTAGCAGACTTCAAGATCTACGCGGAGGGAGCTGGAGAAGGGAAGCCAGAAGTACGAATCATTGGGCCTGGGGGAACGAACGAACCAGTCACGATGAAGAAGTCGGGTGGAACGACGTATGACGTTGCGTATCATCCGAAGAAGGAGGGCAGACATGTCGTGATGATCACTTACGGCGGACAGGAGATCCCTCGCTCGCCCTTTGAAGTCAACGTCGGTCCCTACAAAGAGTCCGCTATCAAAGCTTACGGACCCGGACTTAACGGAGGAGTTGCAACATACCCGGCTCTCTTCACCGTTGAAACGAACGGGGAAACTGGTGCCTTAGGTAAGAAATCTGTCAATTACCCGAGATTTATCGTCTCCTTACAAAAGAACCTCCAGATAAATCTCTGAGCGTGAATCTCAAAATCTGAATGGCCAAACCAGGTTTCAGTATAGAAGGACCTTCTCAAGCCAAAATTGACTGCCATGACAATGGAGACGGATCCGCAGACGTTCGATATCTTCCAACTGTACCCGGCGAGTATGCTGTTCATATTTTATGTGACGACGAAGACATTCCAGGCTCTCCGTACATCGCTCAAATTCTACCGAAAGGAGACTTCCATCCTGAATTGGTATGGAATAGATAATCACTATTTAATTGTCTCGTAGAAGATTTATGAAAGGGCACTACTCATCTTTGTGAATTTTGTGATCCTTCAGGTTGAGTGCCAAGGACCTGGATTAGAGCCAACTGGAATTGTCACCAATAAAGCCACAGATTTTACGGTGGATACGAGAAATGCAGGCTCAGCTCCACTGGACGTTAATGTAAGGCTACTCGAAGGAAATGTATAAAAAATATTCATCTAAAACCATCGATGCTTTTGCACAGGTGATGGATTCTCAGTATAACCCGGTGGATATCAAAGTGAAGGAAATGAGTAACGGGATGTATTCATGCAGTTACATGCCAAAGAAAGGTGCCAAGCATACAATCCAAGTAAGAAGCAAAGAAGACGAAGGTTAATTTATAAGTAGTGCTATCTTTATGGCTTACACTACATGAAAACCGTTTTAGGTCAATTACGGAGGTGTTCCTGTGAAAAACAGTCCTTTTCGGGTGTTTGTCTCCCAACCGACGAATCCGTCGAAGGTTCAAGTCTTTGGGCCTGGAGTGGAGAAAGAAGTCAAGTCGAGGAAGACGACTCATTTCAACGTGGATGCTAGGGAAGCTGGCCCTGGGGATTTACAAGTAGCCATCTCCGATGATAAAGGACATCCAGTCACATACGAACTTTCCGACAACGGCGATGGGACCTTTTCCGTCGATTATTCTCCACCAACTCCTGGAAATTACAAAGTGCGGAAAACACCCAATGACCCAACCTGTTTGTTCAAAAAAGTCACAGTTGCATTTCCTAAGCTGCCTTTCTTCTTCCTTCTCAGGTTAACGTGAAATACGCTGGACAAGAAGTTCCCAAAAGTCCTTTCCGAGTTCCCGTTCAGCCCCACGTGGACGTCTCCAAAGTTAAAGTGGATGGACTCGAGCCGAGTAAGTTTCCACAATCTCCTTTCCTTTTTAGCTGAGGTGAACTTTTCTTCTCCACGAAATATTTTGTCCACGCAAAGTTTGTAAGTGGAAGTAAAAAGACAGTTTTGCGAAATGACTTTCTTTGTATTGGAAACTGTGGATCATCAACTTGAGTATTGACGGTGTGGTTATGTGTGAATTATTGCTGACTCTGAGTCTGTCTCGTGATTCACGCTTCAGTTGCTCCAATCAACAGTCTGCAACAATTCAAAGTAATTACGCAAGGAGCTGGGGGAAAGGCAGACATCGCAGTCTCCATCACAAGTCCGTCAGGAACCAAAGTTCAAGCTCACGTCATTCCTGGTCCGGATGGATTTCTTGTCAATTTTACTCCCACAGAGTTGGGGGAATATCTCCTGAGTATTTCGTTCGGAGGAGAGCCGCTGCGAGGAACTCCGTACAGACTGATGTGTACAAACGATAATGAGGCTGGACGGGTGCGGGCGAGTGGGCCGGGTTTGGAGAGAGGAATGGTGAATTATCCTGCGGAGTTCATCATCGACACTCGAGGGGCTGGTCAAGGAGGTCTTGGCGTCACAGTGGAAGGACCCTGCGAGGCTGCCATCAATTGCAGAGACAATGGAGACGGAACTTGCTCCGTCGCTTATTTACCCACTGAAATGGGCGAATACTCAATCAACATCACTTTCAATGAAGAACACATTCCAGGGTCGCCCTTCCAGGCTTTCATCTCCCCCGAAGCGGATGTCAAACGGATTAAGGCGTCTGGAAATGGAATAATGCCTCACGGTATCAAACCCAGTGACACTGGCTCTCTCTCTCCTTGACTGCTCTTAATATTTAACAACGCTGAAGTGGAAATTAATCGAGAGACTCGTGACTTTACTTATTCCTGGCCGTTTGACGTGGATTGTGTTTCAAGGGAACTAAAACTTCATGGTGTTTTAGAGTGAGAGTGATACTAAACTAGCAGAATTTACAGTGTGATACTCATAACCTAAAAGTGTGACAAAACTTCCTTCGAATTTGATTGATGTTTGTGTGTTTCTAATTATGATCAGAGTGGAAGTCAAGGCATGGACTGTGTTAAACAAAGATGATGTGTAATTTGCAGGTGTGTTTGCCGAGTCTCCGACTGACTTTTTGGTCGACACGAGAAACCTTCCCAGCACGACTCCCAGGGGTAAAGTGACATGCACAATTACGAATCCATCAGGAGCAAAGACAGACAACTTCATCACCCCGATGTCGGATGGGACTTACCGAATAAGTTACACTCCTTTTGAAGAAGGAACTCACTTGATAGACATTCTGTACGATGGGGTTCCCATTCCTGGAAGTCCTTTTGCCGTCAATGTTCGTCGTGGCTGTGATCCGAAGAAAGTCAAAGCGTTTGGTCCTGGACTGGAAAAAGGAGTGGTGAACCAGGCGAATGTTTTCACAATTGAGACAAAAGGTAACAGAGTACAAAAGGGTTTTCGTGCTTGACACCCGATGAAAAAATTGAGTGTGATGACTGGTGCATGTAAAGAGTAATCATGTTGTTTTTTGGTAGGTGCTGGAACTGGTGGTCTTGGGTTGGCAATTGAAGGTCCGTCTGAAGCCAAAATGACGTGTAAAGACAATCGAGATGGTTCTTGTACTGTCGAGTACATCCCAACGGAGCCAGGAGACTATGACATTAGCATCAAGTTTGCAGATCAGGATATTCCTGGTACGACCTCTCACACAGGCTCATTTACATTCTTCTCCATCAGATATCACTGCCTTGCAGAAGTGTTTATTTATGCGAACCTTTGTGTGTCTTTCTTCAAGGATCTCCGTTTAAAGTGCCTGTAGACTATAACGTAGATACCACTTCAGTGAGAGCTTATGGACCTGGCCTCGATCCCAAAAATGTTCGCGAGGGAATCCCCCAGACATTTAAAGTGGATGCTTCCAAAGCTGGAAGAGCCCCACTTTCTGTTGATGTTTTAGGTGAAAAATGCAGAAATGCTAAATGGGTGGAGGACTCCTCCTAATTTTTCAGGAATAATTAACTTCATTACACTTTGCTTTATTTACTTAGGCTCCAAGGAAAAGCCGGATGTCAGAGACAACGGAGATGGTACGTATGATGTTACATACAAACCTCCGAAAGAAGGAACCCCTATAGTCGTTAATGTTAAATGGAATGGAAAGGACATTCCCAACACGTAAGGAACATTTTAAGTTCTCAGAAAACTTTAGTTTGACTCTTTTTAGTAGAAGACTCGTTCTGTGTTTTATGTAGTCCTGTTCACATGAAAGTTAAACCTAAAGTAGAACCTGGTAAAGTAAAAGTGCATGGAAAAGGAGTTTCTACAAACGTCGGTATCCCGGCGTCCATTCCAGTCGACTTCACTGTTGACACCACCGAAGCTGGTTTTGGTGACCTCGAAGTCCAAGTTCTGGTAAGGATTATATACGGGCAGCCATGTCACCTGGTTTGTAGTTCACTTTTAACCTTTTCCGTCTTCTCCAGGGACCTGACAACTATCCCCGTAAAGTCAAGATAACTGACAACGGAGATGGCACATTCAAAGCTATTTATACTCCTGATGATTGCGGTCGTTACAAAGTCAACGTCAAATATGGTGGAAAAGAAGTACCACAGTCTCCATTCAGTGTTCAGTCTTTGGCCACTGGACATGTAAGTTTGCAAATTCATGATCTTTAAATAAAGACTCTTACAGCTTAATAAATAATTTGGATTCTTTTCTGCAGGCTGACAAGTGTAAGATCACTGAGGGACGTCAACAGGCATTAACAATCGGGGAAGAATATTGCATTACTGTCAATGCAAAGAATGCAGGACTGGGAGCTGTAACCTGTAGAATCCGATCAACTTCTGGAAGGTGAGCACAAATATTATTCGTCTTTTACTCTTTCTACACAAACTACATCGGAAGAATTGCGAGTTTCATCTCAAGTTTGTGTATTCTCCTTTATCCGTTTATCGTGTGGAAAATAGGCACACGCGAGAAATCAAATACCTTTTCAACACAAAAAAAACCAGTCAGCAATTTGAGAAGTTAAGCACATTCAAAGCTATTAGATTTGGGATGTGTGTCCCAACCAACTTCCGCAGCGTTGTATTTCATTCGTTCGTTCACGAATTGGCAATTCCGAAAGGAAGCATTTTCATCACACATCTTTTTGTTCAGACTCTTACGAAGAAAAACACGGGGCTGTGTAAATAGTCGTGCTGAAACTTTTACTAACAGAGTGACAATCACAGTCATCTGTTTAAAGTGTTACACTTTTACAGCAATTAATTTCACTTTCCATTGAGTAAAATGTCTCACTCACAATCAGTCTGTAAGGCATTTTATGGATAAAAATTAGCTTTTTTATCCTCAAATGTTGGCATTATTGCACCACATCTTCTGGATTGTGATGAAAATATCCTTAATCTCTATTTCAGTGATGTGGACATCGACATTGAGGACAACGGAGATGGAACCTTTTCAATTTATTACACTGTCAAAGATGCTGGAGAGTATACACTTAACATCAAATTCGGTGGACAGTCCGTACCTGATGGATTCTATACTTTCACGGTAAGAAATACATTCCTCATATTATGACTCGTCATAACAAATTCATCTGATTTAAAACACATGAAACTTCATATGGCAATCCGTTAACTATTTGCTAATAATAAACTTGGAGTGAATTGAGTTGGACAGGTTTGCTAGTCGATGACTTCAGTGGGAATTTCTCCGTTGAAATTTGAAACGTACCTTTTAAATCTGAGATATTACCACAGTCACATATCAGTACTATATAAGTTGTAATGAAATACAACACATTTAGATAAAGATTCTATCGGATGCTTGAATATTAGTTTGCTTTAATAGTTAAGGAAGAAATATTAAGCTCCCCATAGGACACAGCTCTAGCAGTTTTTACTCGAGATGTAATAATTGTAGTTGCTGGATTTTTTAGTGTGATTACACACAAATGCTTCTTGTTTTTCTATTTTCCTCATGCAGAAATTTATAGCATGGTGGGCGTATTTATGGTTTGGCTAAATTTGGACCATCTCTCTCAAATAAAAATGAAATGTACCGTCGAGTATGAAAGAATCTCTCTGCGAGACACTGCCTAAGTGAAGAAAGAATAAAACGGAAAAGGCCTCTGGTGAATGTGTCGTCAGATTCTTGATTCCATCCTTTTAGTTTGTATAGATTTGATTTTTTACAGAAATGAGTTTCACTCGTAGATTTACAGATGAAGAGGAGGGTAGACTCGGAATGCACTTTTTAACATGTATTCGGATTATTTATAGTGGGCGTATTCGTAAATAAGTGCTTATCTTGGGCTGAATTAAGCTTTCCTTCCTCCGTTTCATCTCTCCTTTCTTATGAAAATATTTAATGATGTGGTTGCATCACTCACTACCCAGAGATATACACAAACCTCTATAACATCTGGACTTAAAAGATTCACGTATTATATGTGTCTTTTCAATTTTTGAAATACTGTGCAACATTTTGTGAGTGTGAAGCGAGCTTACCTGCATCAGCGGGAATCAAAGTAGTCAAAATAAAGATTTATGAAACATTTTGAGAGGAAAAAAACCCCATTGACTCATGACTCACCAGCTAATCTAAAACTCTGCTAATAATATATTCTTTGTGTATAATCCTATTAATCCTTCTCTTAGTATTTCATTAGAGTTCCTAGACTAGAAGGCAAATGAATTGATTCTAAGGCGCCAGTCGATTTTCCTTTTGATCATTTATTTTAATTAAGAATATCTCATCTGGTTTCGATTTCTGCTCTTGGATTTTATTTTGGTTTTGTGTAGGTAACATCGGTGCATCTTAAAAGGGGATCAAAATCTTTCTTCTTTAGGTGTTGCAGTCTTGTTCCTTTGCAGCATTGCGTTGCTGTGAAAGTGTGAAGACTGGGATTTTTCAGTCAACGGCATTAGATTTATGGGTCACAATTGGTCCCGGTTGTTCACTTCGGGCTTAATGATTTCCATGCAATTTATTGTGTCTGTAATAATATGATCTCCTAATACGAACGGTGGAATTGTATGATCAACATTTCCTCATTCTCGAACTCGTGTAAACAGATCCATTATCGTTGTTACACCATGTAGCAATATTCTTCTTTTCGCATACTTCTCTTCTCGTAGTTGTAACTCTTCTTGTTGCAGCAATATTCATCTCTCTAGATTATAAACTTCTATAAGGTTTTTAAACTTTGAGGTCTCAAGTATTTTTATTTTTGGACAAATTCACTTTCCATGTGAAAAGACTATAGTGTCATTTGTCGTACCTTCGCACGTTGCTCCGTTCTATCCCCTCATCATCATAATGATAAGACGGTAGACAACCCGATCTCTGCATCCTTTCCGCTTGAGAAACACAACTTTAAAACACTTTTTTGTGAAATGGTAGTTCAGATTGGAAACGTTGTATCTCCCTGCACCATTTAGAGTCCGTGTGATAATCGTGATCGTAATGATAAGTGTAGCGTAAGGTTGAGTATAGAGGGTAGAGTTCCCGTTCACGATAAGGTTTCTTGTATCCCGGGGGATCACAAAGTATCGTCCCAGAATCTGGAGATTTTGTATATCCTCTTTGCTCGTTCTACACTTTCTCATACAAACCCGTGTGTGTATTTTAATAACATTAATCCCAACGACGAGAGTTCGGTTCGCCGATTTATTTAAGTGTGTTAAGTCGAAATCCAAGAAAGAGTAGGAGGCATTTATTGTAGGCTTTCATTCCACTTTCACAGTTCGGAAGATCAGTAGACATCGACCATTTTTCAGTTCCAATATTATTCACCCAATTGAACGGAAACTAAGTTTGGCCGTCTTGTCAAACGATCTTATTTCTTCGCTAAACGGTCAATTATTCATTTAGAATACTTGTCAAATTCGAGAAGTGACAGTTTTGCCAGGAAGATAAAGTGACACGTGTTGATAGAGTCAAGAAGTTTGGTACAACTGCAGATTGATGTAATTCTATCTTCATCAGAGTTTTTCTCACAGTTTCATCACTGAAGTGTAAGTTTATCGTCTTTACCCCTTTCCTTTAACTTTCTCACAGCATCAAAAAGGAATAAAAAGTACTCTAGCATATCAAGCTGAGCAAGTATTAATATGACATGAGAATTCCAAGGGACTTTTAGGACTCCAGAAACAGAGTCTATGGTATCATTCATAATAGAAGTGTGGTATCCGTCTTTATCAAAGTAATTTGGAGTGTGGATGGTTCTCCATTAATAAACTGAATTCTGTGGCATTTGACTGAATGTTTTATAGCAGCAGGCGGCATGAAGAATTAATCTTTGTTACGAGAGAACTGAAAAGTAGTGTGAACAAAAGTTATGTGGTAGGTCTGACAGGTTGACATGTTGCTAACAGCTCTGAAACTTTCCCTGACATTTCTGATCCAAAGTATCCCAGCTGAGTACTCCCAAGCGTGTCTGGAATTCTTCAATTAATGAGAGAAGTCTTTTGTCTCTTCTTCCTTCGATTTTGGCAGTAGTACAATTAAGTCGAATGATGTTTGTCGCCTGTATGCGTTTTATGTAGTGAGAAACAAGCATTAATTCACTTCTAATGGGATGACATGCATTTACACAGATTGCACTAATCCTTAATCCTCGTGCATACAGCTGTCTTGACTAATCTCATCGGATTCCTGCAGAGGTTAGCCCCGTCGCGAAAGAATGCAGAGATTTATGTTAATTGTCGTAGCTAAGTGCTTTAATTCAGTCTCTCCTATTTCCAATGATCGATTTCACAGTAGTGGCTGTCTATATTCCTTGTCAAACACATTTCTCACTCAACTAGAACTACTTGATTGGTATGACTGGTCTAGCCGCTGGCTATGCCACATCAAACCTCATCTATCGTCTATTCCACACTCATCCCTCTTGTTCTCATCTCTCCTCTGAACATGAATGCTAATTAAATTTCATATGCAAAAAATTGTTTTAAAACACATTTAATTACACATATTCAACTCAAACTACATTTCTTTCGCTGACGGTTTTATTCGTTAATTGGCAATTGAAAAATAAACCCATTTATTTCTTCCAGACAGCAACATTCTAGTGTTTCATGTGTGAATTTTGACTCTAAAATGTCTTAGATGTCAGAGTTTTTGTACTGAGGGAAATTAACATGAGTATGGTAATGACATGACAAATTTTATGGGTGTGTGCAATGTAAGTATCCTTACGTACAATTAGATTGACTTGATATACAACAATGGTTCGAAGCATTCACGCCTTTTGCTGACAGAAATCTAGAAATCAAGATTGGGATTTAAAGTTTTTTAAGCTTAAATGTTATAAGGATACAATGAAGCACCGCAAATCTTATACAATTAGTGTTTAAAACCACTCTAATTTGTCGAAGTAACAAGCCCTACCTTTACACAAAGATCAGTCACCTTGGATTATGTCATCGTGTGCTCACTTTGGAGTTTCTCAGTTAAAGAATGCTATAATACAAATGTAAAATAGGGTTAGATCCCAATAGGATTTCTAGATATATTCTTATTGCAATGTCTTTATGAAACTGCTCATGAAAAGAACGAGGGGAAACTATTCTCTGAGGACTTCCCGTCATCATCATCGCAGCAGACATGGATTTCCAAAGGACATGATTCTACACACATTCCACGAATAAAGGTGGATTTATTATTCTGCTGCATAACACAAACTCTTCTCAAGCATGAGCAAATTATGGAAATGAACTAGAACTCTTATTTCACTTTAGTCGCATCTTTTTTTGCTCTTTCATACGCAACAACCTGAAACGAAAAGCACAGATCGGAGACTTTGGGAACTGGCTTTTGGCAATTATTGTATCTGCATGTGTACCTTTTCCTTTCTTACAGACTCATTCTAACCCCCATTGTACTTTCGTTGAAGTGTTCCTTCAGAATTTGTGAGCGTCTACCCTAGAATTGTAAACCTACCTGTTAGTGAAATGTTTAAACAAGCCCATGAGGACAAGCCTTCATAGTAGGCAATGAAGGACTGATACAGAGCAGTCAGTTTCATGATTACTTTTTGATCGTTTCTTGCAGCTTTTTATCTCTTGGTCAGTCATTTTTTATTGCCTCGCTGGATTTACAAACCAGCGTTTCATTCTTAAAGCTCACTGAAAAATTGGCAAAGAATTAACATCTCAAAATTCACCTAAACTTCTCAATTCATTATCGAGATATCAAGATTTCGTTCTTCTGTCGTAATTTACGATTGGTCTATCTTCATTATCTTACTGCTATTTCAGAGCTGGCAACATTTTTCTTAATTCTCTGATACTGCATTGTGACCCTGACAAAAGGTTCAAATTCAGTACTCCTCCATAATCTATGTGGCTCACAATCAGTGAACTAAAGTAACGTGCAATGTAGACCAGATACTTTATTAGATTAAAAGTGCATCAGCACTGTTGCATTGTTAAATAAGAGTTCATTCAGTTTCAGTAGGCAGTGTATTCGTCAGTTACTGTTGAACCTAAACCTTACTCTGTTACTCTGAAATGCATTATGCGTGTGATTGATTGTTCTTCATTCTTTTATTATTGCAAGCATCTAACTAACTAGTATACACCTATCCTTTGAAAGGAAGTGTTAAAAGACAAGTTACATTAAAGTTAATTTTGACTGTGTCACTCGATGGCTCACATAAAAAGTACTCTACAATACTCTACATCCAGTCACCATTGTAACATCGTGTGAGAGTGTGTGGATGGGAAACCAGATCCTTTTTCGTCTCATAATTGTCTGAGGAGTAATTAGTCATCACACAATGACTAAATGATAATGTGTCTCATCGCTTAAGAACTTGTGCAGTGTCATTTTCAACTTATTCACTCGTTGAACTTCTCAACCGTTCAGTCTCACAGTATTCTAACGATGAGTAGTTATAACCTTATAACTCTCCTAACGTGTTCTTTCATTTATTATTATACTCGTTGACTCAGTGTTCTCCGTTTGTCAGAAAGTGTTTATAAACGAATGGAAGTTGAATGAAGCGTGAGAGGGTTTTTTGGTGTGATGTGTTATTAATAAGTGGCTATTTTTCAACCTATATTTCATCACCGGGAGTAGGACATTCATCATGTTCGTAAATACACTAAATATACACACTTGACACGCACAGTGTTTCAGCAGCAGATTCAGTTTATTTGAACAATTTATCTCATGACACGAGAATTCCTCATTGTACTGACTCTAATATGATGTAATACAGAGATAGAGAGAGAGATGAAGAATGGTGTAGATTACCTACCTTCATTTCACACTACAATTTGACACTGACATTGTGTAGAGTGTGTTGATAATGCCAGGCTAGTGAGGAAGGTAGTGTGTGTGCAGTTGTGCACTACTTCATTCACTTAGTTCCTTCTGATCTCTGGTCCTCTGCATTCCCACGCAGGGATGCTTTTATCATCCTTTGCAGCAAATAGTACAAACTCAAGGCTTTAATTCTATCGATTAGTAGTATTAATGGCCAAGTTATACAGTAGACGAATTAGTTTTATACCGGCTGATAGGGTGGGACCAACATTCCCTTGGCCTAGTGATGGGCATCTCAAAGGGTTCCGATTCGATTGGCCTCCTTGGTTTGGGCATCAGGTGTGATTGATTGATTGTAAATTAAGAAGTGGAAGTTCAGCTATAAAGCTAATTTCATAAGATTATATGAATAGCATTGGTTTGGAGACAATGTTATAATGTTATTTTTGATTTTCTGTGATTGCAGGCAGAAACAGAAGGATTTGCGAAGCAGGAACGAGTTGGGAGACAAAGAGGAACTCCAGCTCAACAGACTCAGACTACAACTACAACTACAAGAAGGAGTACAACTACAACTACTACTACACATTTCAGACCTGTTCAATTGCATAATATTCCTTTACCAACTACTGGCGGACACGTTATCGGTGAGTTGAGATGCATTAATTCCTGTTTCACACGGACAACAAGTGCAGGAAACTTGAAGGAGTTGTGAATGAATGCAACGAGTAGGCCACAGATGCATGAATAGCAGTTTCAGAGTTTTTGATGACGCAGCGTCCTGCAGTTTGTAAATTCCGGTGCTCAAGTATCTAACTAACAAGCATATTAGGACTTTTTATTACTGGCCGCGTGTACTGACGTCCGAGAGGTTTGATCACAGAACGTACACGTTAACAGGCTGTAACCACCCAGTCGATAGAGATTAAATATCAGCCTTCCACTAGTTTTTTTTTCGAATAAATGGCCATTTGAAAGGTTGAAATTGTCTGTTTGCCGGACATAAAAACCGAACACGCATCTTTCATATGCCAACTTTTACCTAGCTTGGGTCATTTGGTCTGACTCCTTGATAGCCACTGACAATAAATCTGTGACCTATGCAAATTCAAGAAGATTTATTCGATTCAATTAAAATTTAAATTCACATGAGAACTTATTAGAGTAATTAAACATTTTCACTTGTTCTCATTTGTGCAGTTCAGTGATCAGTATCAGGTTTCAAAATGTGAAAGAAAGTCTAAATTCATAATTTTAAGTTCTCATCCTTAGCAGGCCAAGTTTATTTGGGCTTTAGAATAAGATTAGTCAATGGTACCAGCCAGAGATTTTTTTAAAGAAAGCAGATTTAGTGAGATGGTAAAATAAAACTAAAAATACCATCTGTATAATTCCATTGAAGCCAGCAATAAGTGTACCGATGACTTGTCAACTTCTGTGTGATAAAAAACGGAGTGAGCAATTGTAAAGCAGAAACGAATCTACCCACAATTAATCAAAATTATTGTGTGTGCCTTGTTATTTTATTTTATTTGTTCGACACAAGGTAGACAATATTCTTGTTTTCATTCACAACATCACAGTGAATAGCTTAGTTGACTCCGTCGCCCTAATTTGAAGACATTGTTCAGAGTCAGTGGGACATACGAAGGCAGTACAGCTTGGGCTAAACTCAGTGTGTGATTTTAAACCACAATTGAACAATTCGTTTTATTATGTTTAATGCACAGCTGAAATCAAAATGCCGAGTGGAAAAGTCGACAAGCCGATAATTGAAGATAACCGAGATGGAACTGTTAGCATTCGATATGACCCTCGAGAGGAAGGGCTTCACGAACTTCATGTCAAATACAACGGAGAACATGTTCAAGGCTCACCGTTTAAATTTCACGTCGATACAATTGCAAGTGGATTTGTTACTGCTTACGGATCTGGACTAACTCATGGCGTCAGTGGAGAACCATGCAACTTCACTATTTCTACGAAAGGAGCTGGAGCAGGTAGATCCATCGGACTGTTATTACACTGCTTGCAAACAAGACCGGCACTAATAAATTTATGTATTCCTGGTTTTAATTAGGAGGACTCTCTTTGGCTGTGGAAGGACCAAGCAAAGCGGAAATAAGTTGTCATGATAATAAAGACGGAACCGTTTCCGTGTCCTATTTGCCGACAGCTCCAGGAGAATACAAGATTTCAGTGAAGTTTGGCGATAAAAACATCAAAGGCAGCCCGTTCACTGCCAAGATTACTGGTAAGCTTACTATTTACTGATATCTGCAATAAATTTTGCTCGGTTGATTAAGTAAAAGTGTATTTTGTTGTGACAAGGCGAGGGCAGGAAGAGGAATCAAATATCTGTTGGATCGTGCAGTGAGGTTACGTTTCCTGGTAAGGTTACTGACGCTGATTTGAGGGCCCTTAACGCATCAATTTGTGCTCCAAGTGGTCTCGAAGAGCCGTGCTTCTTAAAACGATTACCAAGTGGAAATATTGGTGAGTCATTAGATTTCCAAGACACGTGAAGATTTATTTTCCTTCTCCGTAATGCTTGTCTCAACTTGCCACTCTAACTACTGCCACCTTCTTCAGGTATTTCCTTCACTCCCCGAGAAGTCGGTGAACATCTTGTGTCAGTTAAAAGAATGGGGTCTCACATTGCAAACTCTCCGTTCAAAATTCAAGTTGGAGATAAAGAAGTTGGAGACGCTAAGAAAGTTCGAACTTCAGGATTAGCACTGAAGGAAGGCACAACTCATGCCGACAACACTTTTAATGTGGACACAAGGAATGCTGGTTACGGAGGCTTATCTCTGTCAATCGAAGGACCGAGCAAGGCTGAAATCAAATGTCAAGACAAGGAAGATGGAACTCTGGACATTTCTTACACCCCCACTGAGCCAGGCTACTACATTGTCAACCTGAAATTCGCTGATCATCACGTAGAAGGCTCGCCATTCACCGTCAAAGTCAGTGGAGAAGGTTCCAATCGACAACGAGAACGTATTCAAAGACAACGAGAAGCAGTTCCTCTCACCGAAGTGGGTTCAGAATGTCGTCTGACGTTCAAAATGCCTGGTACTGACGAACACACTTTCCTGACAGTCATCCCACTGACTTTATCTTTGTTAGCAATCGCAATAACACCTGCAATACTTTATGTCTTCTTTCTGTAGGGATTTTGCCATTAGACCTTTCCGCCACGGTAACTTCTCCAGGAGGAGTAACAGAAGATGCAGCAATCAACGAAGTCGAAGATGGTCTTTACGCCGTTCATTTCGTGCCAAAAGAGTTGGGTGTTCATACCGTGTCAGTTCGATACAAGGATATGCACATTCCTGGATCTCCTTTCCAATTCACCGTTGGTCCATTGAGGGACGGTGGAGCTCATCGTGTTCATGCTGGAGGTCCTGGTCTCGAACGAGGGGAACAAGGACAGCCCTGCGAGTTTAACGTCTGGACTCGTGAAGCCGGTGCTGGTTCTTTGGCTATCTCCGTCGAAGGTCCAAGCAAAGCTGAGATCGACTTCAAAGATCGCAAGGATGGCTCATGCTACGTTAGCTACGTTGTGAGCGAACCAGGTAAACAAAAATCTCTTATGTACAGTCTTCTGTAGATCCTTAGTTTTCATTTGTGCTTTTGTACTCAATGAACAAACACACCTGCGTAGTTTCTCATTCAAGACAATCATGAATGATTTGTATGCACTGCCGTAAATTGACGGGACAACAGTAAGACAAGAAGTGAGTTTTATGAGCAGAATGTGCATAGCTTTCATGCAAAGAGCCAGTGAATTCAGCGAAGAGTACATCTTGAAAGACGAGTAGAGAAAGTGTAGGAAGCAGAGTGGAAAGCGAGCCAATTTGGGGGATTATTTTAGTTACGGTTGGGAAATATAAGTCAGGAGTAAAATATGAATTAAAAGTGCTACACATCTCTCGATCCACCCGATGGCTCCCCTTCACACGATGGGAAGCCTTCTCTCCCCAGCACAGCATCTCTCTCTCTCTCTCATCTCTACATCGGCTTTCATGATCCACTGAATTTCAAAGTACTTTCTCACTTTTACTCTTCACAATTGTAGTTTAGTTAGTAAGCCAACTTACTAACAGGCATAAGAGAACATGAGAGCATCAGATACTTTTGTGACTGCCTCTCTTGAGTAGCTCATCATATTTATCTACTTAAGTTTGAAGTGTAGAGGAGAGACATACAGTGAGAGAGTCAACACAGTTTAGCTTGTGACAATTTGTACCTTCCTCCTACAATTAAGCAACACAACGTGATGATGGCAGAAGTTTATCGTTCTTGTCATGAGATTCAGTTGTTCGAAGTCAAACCTGAGGAGGAACACGAAAAGTTGGAAAAAGAAGAACACGGTAAATACATCCCTGTGTGCTTGCAATTAAGCTCATTAGTGTTCGTTTCTCAATTTGTTCATTCTGAGTCGTCTTTATTCTCAGTTTTTCCATTCATCATTCTCTTCTTGTGAAACGGTTGTCCTTGAAAATTTTAATCATAAACACTTCATAAAACTAAAATTAGAAATACTGATGCGTCGTCTGGTATAGTTACAACATAGAAGTGAAACGCTATTTCATGAATGGAAAGGTTTAGTTTAGTTTCAGTCGTTCAGTTGGCCTAATGCCATCCAAGTGAATCAAAAGTTTTTAAGCCAACGTGTGGTCAGATGTTCCTTCTGTTTCTCTGACTGTTTTATGTGTCAAAAGACGCGAGGAGGAACTTGATACCACTGGAGACATTAATGCATGAGAACCCCTCAAACAGTGCCATGATAAACTGTGTCACACCTCTTCAAAGCCAATTTAACCGTTTTGGAATTATTTTGTGTCATTTACAGGAGAATATCGAGTGGGAATAAAATTCAATGACCAGCATATTCCGGACTCACCGTACAAAGTGTACATCTCTCCGGCAGTTGCAGACGCTCGTAAAGTAGAAGTGTTCCAGTTGACAGGAGGAACAATTCAGCCTGGAAAACCTTCCCAATTTATGGTGCGAAAGAATGGAGCTAAAGGGAACTTGGACGCTAAATTAATTTCCCCCAATGGGGTTGAAGACGACTGCTTCATTGCACTCGTAGAAGATGACGTTTACAGTATCAGATATGTTCCAAGAGAAAATGGAATTCACAACATCCACGTCAAGTTTAATGGAGTTCATATCACTGGCTCTCCCTTCAGAGTGAAGGTTAGCTTTGTTTTATACTTAATGGGAACTATTTAATGGGACAAAATTATGGAGAGGAATGTCTATTTAGCTATTGGGGAATGGACTAATCAATGAAATTTTGTTCCAGGTTGGTAAAGATGACGCAGACCCTGCTGCAGTCCACGCGCATGGGAAAGGACTTCAAGATGTAAAGACGGGACAGAAGACAGACTTCATTGTGGACACATGCAACGCAGGAGCTGGTCATTTGGCTGTAACAATCGACGGTCCGTCGAAAGTTTCCATGGATTGTACTGAAGTTGAAGAAGGATACAAGGTAAGAGAGGGAGAGAGAGGAGATGAAGAAGAATTTAGGGATGAAAAGGTTGAAATTGGAAATTGTGACGCTGCAGGTCCGATACACACCTCTGGTGCCTGGAGACTACTACATAAGCGTTAAGTACAACGGGTATCACATAGCAGGAAGTCCATTCAAAGTAATCTGTACCGGTGAGGATCTTGCTGAACGTGGTGCTCAAGAGACTTCCTCTGTGGTAGTAGAAACTGTTCAAAAGGTATCGAAATACCACGGCAAAGGACCAGTGTTGCCTTTGTTCAAATCAGACGCTTCCAAAGTCACTTGCAAGGGGATGGGATTGAAAAAAGCATTCATGCAGAAACAAAATCAGTTTACTATTAACGCTGCTGACGCTGGTTAGTTTGATTGACAACTACTAAAGATAATAGCTCAATAATGCCGATCATGATTAACTGTCCAACCTACTCTCGAGTAGCAATAACTCATTGAGCCACTCTAACTGAAGTCTAATCGGTCTAATATGTGTTAACCAGGTAACAACATCGTATATGTGGGAGTATACGGACCCAAAGGGCCTTGTGAAGAAGTCTTCATAAAACACCTCGGCCACAACAACTACCAAGTCAACTACGTCTGTCGAGATAGAGGAGATTATCTCATCATTTGCAAATGGGGAGATGAACATATCCCAGGTACTAATATAATCCGCCTTCTCCCTATTTTACATTATTATTTGCATCCTCATCTCAACAAAATAACTCTGGTTTTCCTCATTCTCTCTGATATGTCCACAGTCTCATCTCTCTGTTTGTATTGAATATTCCAGGTTCGCCTTTCAAAGTGGAGGTGTAATTCGTATGACAACACTAAATTTGTACATTTTTCATCAGCATCATTATAACTACATGTGAGTAACTGCGAAGGATAACTGAAACGATATATCAATCCGATGCATTTCTTAACCTAATCAACAATCAGTGACCCTGCCATACATAATTGTTAGCTAAGAGTTTACTAAAGTAGAAGACAATTATTATCAAACCATGCCACAAGATGCATAACACATAAAAATGGAATTAGTGTGCGTAAAGTAACGTGATGTGCAACAAAACTTAGATCTGCTTCCTCTAACTATCACACACACACACACACACACACATTTATAATCTGCTAACCTTATCAATGCTTCTTTGCATGCATAAAAGTATAAAACATGCAAAACTGAACACCAGAGCCAGCGTATCAGTCTGTGTCATTCGTTTTCATTGCTGTACGTAGCAATAATCACACTAAAATACAAGTGAGAAACTAGTTGTTGTTGTTGTTGTTGTGACTGCGTGTATGAATGTATGTTAGCTCAGTAGAAAGGATATCGTGGTCATTGCTATACTGCCACTACACACACAGTGCTTAATTTATATAACCCTAATAATTATTTAATCCTCCTTTAATACGGACATTAGTAGAGTGTGAAGTCTGATTTATGCTTGCGTAACTCCTTACGATTCACACAAGGCTGCCTTTACCTTTTTCGTACTGAGACTGCATCAAGTCTGCAATTTAGTGTGTGTGTATTTCTTTCGGTAATTATTATTAATGCTCCTTCTTCCTGCATTAATGCATTATACTTAGGATATTTGTGTATATGTATAATTACACACAGAGTGCTAGTAGACACAGTGAGTGAGTCAAACAATTTGTACTTAAGCAGAAAGATAGTAGGTTAATAGTGTGATTATTAGATCGTCGTTGTGCTATAATACAGGAGCACCAGTGTGACTCCAATCTCCAATATATAAAGAAAGGTGCACAATGTCTAAAAAAGTATCTTCCTGGGATGACATTCGAGCTTCCTCACTAATACCTACACACTGTCGTATTACAAAAATTATGTAAAGCTCCTCTCCTCAATCGCTTCTATGTAAATGCAAATACTTCTTGACGTACCCACGTGTGTGTGTGTATTTTACAATTTTTACGTGTTAGGAAACTTGAGACAACTGTCACACAGACTTTTTTGCCATAGTTGCAAGTTGCAAACATCCCATGGCATGGCTGCTAAACTACAGGAATTGGACAAAGTATCTACTATTTATTTAACTGATAATTGCTAAAGCAGAAAGTGGAAATGAATGAGGGGAATAAACAAAGCATAATTAACATTAACTTCTGCTAATTAAAGGAGCTCAGAATCAGCATTGTTCGTAGTTTTATGAAACCGAAGATAATATTATGTTTACCACTCAAAGTAATGTTATTCAACCACCGGTGCTAATTACCTTCAAGGAGTTACAGATTAATATGTTATCAAATTCAGATTGTAAGTTTTACAATACATTATACAGTCATCTTAAGAGTTTTCAATAAAACCCTTGTTCTCTAAAACCAACAAAATAAATCCTATTGCTTTCATTACTCATCATCATCACGAAATCATGATTCATTTACAGAAATACACACTCGTGTTTACTTGGCTCATTGTGCCGTGGATGGAGGCTTTCAGACTTCAGACTCACTTATCACGCTCACTTATCACGAATCAATGAATACTTCCAAAGCTGTAAATAGGTAATGAGCACTTCCATAATAACAAAATAGGTTAGACAAATGAGATTTGGGTAGCATTGTGAAGAACTAGACAAGTAGACAGGATGAAAGTGGTTGAATCGCACAGATAGATTCATTCTTTTTGAGTTTTAATCTTTCGCAGGCCAGCGGACAATTCTCCATGAGTTCAGTAACTTGTTTTTCTTTCTAATGCTAATAAGTTATCTTACGCAACAAACGAGTCTGGAAGTTATGTGAAATGTGCGTGAATTTTAAGTTAAAAAGCAAATCTGCTTTCCACGAAAGTCCTCTTTTACATTTGACCTGTAGACAGCCTAATGCAAATTTCTACGCTTTGAATGACGTGTGACGATCTCACTGAACAATACAACGGGTGGCGTGATGTTCATACATGCAAAATAATACTGGCGACGAAGAATGCATAATAAAAATAAATAAATAATAACTGAAGAATCTGCTTACGAGAACGGAGAAGTAGAGTTGATGAACAGCAAATGATAATCTTATTGTGGTTCAAGTTGATATATAACGAGCAGCTCATACTTATTAGCAATAAAGGACAAACTTAGGTTATTATCAGTTGATTCTCATGTTTACTATATTGATATTCGTATTAATCCATTCATATTTCGTTCATTTATAATAACTACCTGAAAGTGATCTTATATTACAAATTTATCACGAGAAGATCATCTTATACAGTGAAACTCACATCTACTCACAAAGTACAAAGGCGGACACACACACAACAATCTTATCGTCACCACACTACCAACGCTCACAGATACGTTGCTATTTTGATCTCAACAACTTAATCTGCTCGTCACTCTCATTCTGCAATTGAGAAAAAAACTTCCGAAGAACACTCTTCGTCGTTCGAGAGTTCATAAACCTAGCTCGCACAGTGCATTCGTAATATTCGTATCTAACACTGCGATGAGCTGAACACGTGAATTTCTGGTATTAGCTTCCTCTTGATGACAACGACGGAACAAAACTTCAGACGACGATGCCTGTACACGTAAAATTAAGATAAAACACTTGCAACACAAGTCATGCTTAAATATTCTATCGGAAGTGAATACTTCCACCGTCCGTAGTTCACAATGCTTATCCTAACTTAACAAGATTTTTGTAGTTTTTGAATTATTTATCATTTTGGCGAAAATACAGGACGAGTGTTTGAGGTTGTCATCAATTGCCAAGGAAGAACTAAGTGCTTTCGTGGTTATGTCTTCATGAGTGATCTGTCTATACAAATTAATCGAGAATGTGCAACAGAACAGTTAAGACAAGGGAGTACTTACAAAGGAAAATGTCAGCTATCTCGCTCGACAAAACTAATTACTGGTATACGTACTTCTTAACTCGACTAGGGATACTTACAAATAGCACTTACATTTGAAGATTATAGCACTTACGATCTCACGAATCCTAACAGAGGAAAACGAGCGATAGGTTTACGAGTTCGTACCTTACAATTTATTGCATATTCCTTGTGTGCCACGTTAAATTGTTTGAATGATCAGACAATAGTTCGATTGGTTCTGGAGGGTTTCGTACCACAGGACAAACAGCTTTTGCTACGCAGAACTCATTTAAATTAAAACTCGCGAACCAAAGGATACAACAGGGCAACTTGGCGGAATGTGATCATACAACTTACACGTGTGTAGTGGAAGTAACATATACATTAAACAGAAAAAACTGAGTTGTCTCAAGAAACAACTGTTTATGTCAAATGAAGAAAACCATCAAAAATGAGTGAGAAATCGATTGATCAACTTGTTGTCAAGTAGTTTCAATGATGATAGTAATGAGCGTCTTGCTTTTGTTGATTAATTGGTGAAGCTTATTTAGATCTTGTTGATTTTCTCGCTCACGACGACCGGATTGTTCTTGCGTATTTCTTCGGCGCCTAACTGACGATAGTCAAAATTGCAGTCATGCTTGTCACTGTAGCGGTGAGTGGAGCAAAACAGACCTCCACAGCGACACTCGAATCCTTCACCACCAAAATAACTCGCGTTAGAAACAAACCTACATCCCAAACCTTAATTTGTAAAGGGATACTATCCCAAGACTGTTACATACCTGTGAGACCGACTTTTTTTCGACAATTGAGGCAACGATTGGACTTTTTCTTGCTGTCAGATCCTGAAGAGCCCTCATCAACTATGGAAGATGACTCGGGTGCGGAAGCAGCAGGTAAGGGTAACGCAACAGCTGCAGGGGGACTGTCTTCGACTTTCACAGTTGCCTCTTCCTGCTATAATACACAACATTATTACATATCATTAAAATAAGTTCATAACGATGTTAAATTAGCAAACATTCATATATTCGTGTCACTACTGCTTATCTCCAGGAAGTATTACTATGCAAGTTCAACAACTGTAGACTAAAAAACGGTAGTCGATTAAAAATCACCACATTTATTTCTCAAGTTACAATCCATCTTCAACAGAAATTAAGAATGCAAATTGCAAATTGATACTCCACAGTTTTCCAGTGATACACCATGCCCACTTTGCACATATACGGCGCAACCACAAGGAAGTATTTACTACACAGCTCGAACTCACGTGACATAAAAACTAGAACTATCAACTAGACACTCATTAGTAGCAGTAGCAACAGCTGATACTACCAAATAAACAACCCTAAATTAAAGCTACTATAAAAACAAGGGACTGTCCAATCTAGTCACTACATCAAGATTTCCAGGCTCCCCATCTCTTTCATCAAAATACCGAATCTGTGTACAGTCTACAACGAAATGATGGGCTTTGAACTTTCTTCCTTCCGAGAAAAACACTTCGTCACTTGAGCACAAAGCAACACGTACTCTACCCTACCACCACCTCCTTGTTAGCTGACTAATGCCAAGGGAGATGACGCAATTCATCCAACTTCGCATTTCACCAATTGCGAAATGGCGACATTCTCTCCGAAAATATGCGTGTCCTTAAACTAAAAGGGTACTTACGGGTGGGTGTGGTGTGATGGATGGTCGCTGCGGAGAAGGGACCTTAACAAGGCTCCCCTGAGGTGGCTGCTGCTTCTTCTTCACGACTTCTTTGTAACACATCGAACAGAGACCGTCAGTGGCAGGACTTCCAAAGTACCCGCACCCTGACTGGCACTGGCGACTACCCTCCATCCCATTGCTCTCCCCTTCCATCGTTCTCTGAGATAAAAACACGAAGGTTAATTCACATCCCTGCAGAGTTTCGTTCCTCATCGGCCAATAAATTTTAAAACCATGCCCAATTACCTCACTCGTCCTCAGAAAATCTTGAAAGATCTCCTCCCCAGATGAGTCGCCCCCACTGTATGTCCTCTCGGAGACAACTCTGCCAAAACGAACAATACGTTTAAATGAACACTTGGTCCTTGCACGTTTGACCTGAGGAATGAGGGGCGACGGGTGGACGGTATCTGCTGCGGAGAGTGTGGGCCGTTGAAAATATCGTCGACGGAGGAGCGACGTCGAAGATTTGCTGATGTGCGAGAGCCAAACAAAGAGTGAATGAGGTTCGGGGAGGTTGGCATCCGTCCTGCTGCCTCAGCTAACCTTCCTACCCCACTTGCGCAGAGGAGAGGAGAGGGCCGTACACAAGCGACCTCTGGTGCGCATGAGCAGGGCGGCCTCTTTGGATATGTGGGAGGGTTGGGTGTGAACGGCCCTTGGCAGGGAGAAGGCCGTCTGTCAAGTGTTCAACTTGCACTCTCCCAGCCATGCAGCTGGTCTCCCTGCGCCTCTCCTCACTCGTGACGTCACTCTCCTCGTCGTTTAAAGGGAGACGAGGGCTGTCCGCACATTCCGAGAATCTCTACGCAGTTCCCCACATGATTCATCAATACGCAATTCTTCCATCCCATCCTCCTCCATCGTCAACAACAATTCTTAGAACGTCGTCGTCTTCCATTCTCCAAGATGAACATCCAGCCTCTTCTTCTTCTTCTTCTTCTTCTTCTCATCTATTGTCCTTCTTTGCCAGCAGCCTGGCTTAGCTTAAGCTGCTTCCGCGATTGCAGCAAAACAAGCATATTATTATTGAGTACACAGTCATGAAAATGTTTACTATATGAATATTATGATCATGAGGCCAGACGATGACTATGCAAAAACCCGGCAACATTTTTTACGGAGAGGGGAAGTAAGGGAGTTGCTGGAGGATATATTGTCGACAAGAGGAGGGGAGGATTGTCGACTGTCGAATAGCGTCGAAGGAATGAGGGGGGGGGGTATCCTGTGAAGGGGGGTGGGGGCAGAGTGAGACGAAGAAGGGAAGTAGTGAACAGGTGGATGGGTGGCCGGAGTGTGTGGACAGCCCTGGGCGTGCGCAAGTGAGGCTGTGTGGACGGATGCCAGCACCACCTCCCAACACTACTCATTCTTTGTTTGCCCACGGACGACGTAGTGAAACCCTTCTCTCCTCTCCTCCCGTTTCTTCGTCTTCGTCACCTTTTTCGACAATTTCGACACCTCCCACACTCTACGTTTCAAGCCGTGACGACACTTACTGTCTTGTAACAACAGCTGCAGCCTCTGGTGGGGGCCACCGTCCAGGGGAGGAGGAGGAGGAGGAGAATCTTCGAGAAGTTTTGAGGACGAGTGAGGTAATAATAAAGAGAAGTTGTTAGGAAGTGAGAATATTACTCATTTGTGGTGGTGGTGGTGGTGGTGGTGGTGGTGGAGGGAAGGACCCTGCAGGGACTTATTAAACGTGCCTTTGTGTGTTTTACTGTAGAGAACGATGGAAGGGGAGAGCAATGGGATGGAGGGTAGTCGCCAGTGCCAGTCAGGGTGCGGGTACTTTGGAAGTCCTGCCACTGACGGTCTCTGTTCGATGTGTTACAAAGAAGTCGTGAAGAAGAAGCAGCAGCCACCTCAGGGGAGCCTTGTTAAGGTCCCTTCTCCGCAGCGACCATCCATCATACCACACCCACCCGTAAGTACCAGTTTTCTTTTGTTGTCTACCTATTCACCCATTGGTGATAGTTTTCATTAATAGTGCAGTGATAAGTGTAGAAGAGTAAGGATGCAAAATTACACAAGCAATTAGGAAGTGGTAATATTGTTAGGGAATGACGCAGTGAATCTTGGCTGCAGTTAATGTGCCAGAGTGGTTTTAAGTATTCAAGTACGTTATGGGTTGCTCAAGAGTTCAGCCTGGGATTTTGGTGTACATGGCTGGGTTGAACTTTGCTCAAGACGTGTAGCTTAGTTTTGGAGTGAACGTTTATTGTTTGTGAATTTACTGTGTAGTTAGGTCTCATTTTTCAACCTCTGCACCAATAGGAGTGAGGGTGAAGTGTTTGATGAATGAGATAATGGTCGTGACATTAGGTTCATGTGTAATTAAGGGCTTGGATAACAATAATAGTTTTTACTTCCTCATTGCACCTGAAAGTTGAAGGTAGATTGGGTTTAGGAGTGAGGATGATGAGTGCGGCGGACATGGAGAAACTAAAGCAAGTGTCCTCCTGTCCTTTTCTAATGCCCTATGGATGTTGGGATTGTTTTTCTAGGAAGAAGAAGCAACTGTGAAGGTTGAAAACAGCCCTTGTCCATCTGCAGCAGCTGGGCTGACTGCTCCCGTGGCTTCCACACCCCAGTCATCCATGGTTGCTGAGGGCTCTTCAGGATCTGACAGCAAGAAAAAGTCCAATCGTTGCCTCAATTGTCGCAAGAAAGTCGGCCTCACAGGTAATAACAAAGACACATCACACGATTCGGATTTTGCGTAGGAGTTTTTGAGACCTAAAATGATGATTCTGTTGTGGTGAAGGATTCGAGTGTCGCTGTGGAGGTCTGTTTTGCGCCACTCACCGCTACAGTGACAAGCATGACTGCAGTTTTGATTATCGTCAGTTGGGAGCCGAAGAAATACGCAAGAACAATCCGGTCGTCGTGAGCGAAAAAATCAACAAGATTTAATTTAAGAAGTTTAAGAAGTTTTCGAAATCATCTGTTTTATAAATGGCCACCACGTTTTCAAGAGTACTATTAAGTTACACACAAAATGAATTTTTAGAGGCTACTATTACTAATGTTATACACCTTTTACGCTCATTCACACAACATACGACAGAAGAATATGTAGAAAGCGGTCATGTATGATTTCCTAACACAATTGTCCTTTAGTGCTATCCAAGTGTAAATGTTGTATCAATCATTATATAAATGAACTTTTACAAAGTATTCCAAGTAGGTAACATACATTATTATATGTGTTAATTAATGAGAGATGACATTCTGGAGGCATCGCTAGCCCTAAGACTTCGTATAAATGTTTCATAAACTAGAACATCAACCCTCGTCGTATCGTAAACCCTCCATGAACGTACAGAGTAGGAATTTATCGATAATAACGCGTGTTGAATTTTGTGAACTAATCACAAATATGCAATAAAGTACGAATCATTTGCTGCTAAATATAAATATGTACGAAACCAATAAACGGTCATGAAGTGTATAGTCTGCTTGATAATCCATTATTTTTCAGAAACATTACGAAACGCATTTGTATTTGGACTTAGGACTATTGTAGAAGTTTTGGGTTAGGCGTAAAAACATCTTGCCCAAGGTTTGCACTGGTATCATCAGGGAAGTCGTGATGTGTTAAGTAATGAATGCCAAACTATGTCACAATGCCGTTTTTATTGAAGCTATGTCAGCTAAGTTGTGAAAGGCGAAGTTGAACGTTGTATAAGAAGGGAAGGGTTTAACATGGTAGGTTATCTATTTTTGTCTCGAATGTGCTCGTCCGTTGGTTCATCATGGAGTTTGCCTTGGTTGACTAGACTCACTCGTAGGAAAGCAAACAAACACACATGTTGGGTGCGTGTGCTCCGACTCTTCCGATGGATGGGTTCTTTTATCCTAAATATTATGTGTGAAAGTCCTACTACATTCGCTATGAGCATTGGATTGGATTGGAGTCGCTGTCCCTGACAGAAATGGCTGTGTACTTATCTCGTCCTGAATTACGGTGTTTACTCACTCATGGATACGCACACAAGCTAAAAGTGTGCAAATCTCTTTGCGTCAAATCTTATCTTAGCTCCTGATCTTCTATCACTGCCCTTTATTCGGATTGCTACTGCTGCTGACTTTCTGACTCACTTCCATCCGTATCAGCCCCATCATTATCCTCGTCTGCGTTGTCTCCAGCTCCCTGCTGACCAGGCGTCGTCGATGGGACCCGAGCACTTGATGGTTCATCAATACTGACGACTCCCAGTAGACCATCCATGTCACTGTCATCATTGAGACCTTCCTCGTCCTCGTCTCCTTCATCTTCAGGAAGAGGGTCGAGTATTATCTCAGTAGGAATTGTAGCTTGAGGGACTGTAGAGACACTGTCAAAACTTCCATCCCGTTGTTCTTGTTCATACTTCTTTCTTCTAGCCTCAGTCTCAGCATCCAACATCCTTTGTTGCTTTTGCTGCTGTCGTCTCTCCATTAGAGCCAGTTGTTTTCTCACCGAAGGAATCTCAGATTCCAAGTACGACATGTATTCCTTGTAATACTTTCTCTCTGGTAAAATTGCTCCAGTACCTTCGGGATCCAACGTCTGGTTATCCACATCCGCAAGCGTGTCCTGAGACGAATGACGCTTCCAATGGGACATCTTCCAAGGTGGCAATTCATTTCGTCGATCAGCCAGCTCCTCTTCAGATTTTCGTCTGCGGAACTGTTTTTTTAGAACCAAAGTTATTAAGTTATTAATGACCTCGAATTGATCAATTCACTAGTAATTCAAGAGATAAGAGTGCTCCCACAATGCCCCAGGTTCGCACATTATCTCAGAATTATTATGACAAGAAAATCGTGAGGAGTTAGTACCTCCATGATCTTCATAGCCGTTCTTTTCAGCTCCTCAACCTTCGTTGACTGCTTAAGCAAGCGTTTCTGAAGTACTTCATACTTCGCCACTCGGTCTAGAATGGAAGGATCTGTTACAAGTCGCTGAAACGGAAGCTTATTTGGAACATTGAGTGCCATCGTTTTAAGCAAATCTTCCAGACGATTTCTATCTCCTTCCAGTTTCACCATCGCCTTTTCAGTCCACAAAATCTGTTGACCCATTCCTGAGTACTTCTCCAACTTCGACTTGAGGCGGTTTTGCCGTCCTTTCGACTCCAGAATTCTTCTATCCAACTCCTTCTTTTGTCGTTCCAGCTCAAAAATCTTTTTCTTGTAGCCTTCCACTTCTCTCCGTTCACTGACTGTCCGTACAGGACCCTTTCCCCGCATAAAGTTCTCTTGTGCTCGTTTTTCCAAAGCAGTTTGAACAGACGGGTGGTTCTTCAAAATCTTCTCTGCTAGCCGTTGCTTTATTAATTCGTTTCTGCATGTCACCATCTGCAACGCTCGAGCTTGGCCTTGGGCTTTTTGCAGCTCTACTTCTGTCCGATACTTCTGCATTTCCAAGCTTTTTAATTCCCCACAAGTTCGGTTCAGCTTCTCCCGCAGCTCAGCAAGTTGGCAGCGTAGTCCGCTGTTTTCTCTGTGCAAGTCCTGCGCATCTTTGATAGTCAAGTAAAATTTGTTAAACATGAACCGTGGGCTCCTGTAAGTTCATTTAACAATACAATTCTAAATATTAACCTAATTTGCTGGCCATTCCCTGGGATTCCTTGGTTTCCAATTGCTCCTTCCAATGCCTGGCTTGCCTATCCAAGTGTTCCATCTTCTCTTTCGAGTATTTCACTTCATCTCGAGCCTCCTTCACTTTCTTGTCTTTCGTTGACAGTTGTCTCATAACTTCCGCATGTTCCTGGCGTTTCAATTTCATTTCTTCTGTAATTGCATCGATTTCCTTCCTCTGCTTTAATAACTGCATTTCATGTGACTTTCCTATATTCATCAGTGCCCCTACAGTTTCTTTCAGTGTGACATTAGTGTTCGCTTGATTCCTTCGTTCTTGATCTAGTTCGGTAAGACTTCGAATTAGATTTTGTTTATTCTGCACGAGCTGTACCTGTCGATCTGCAAGCTTCGTTTGTTCCTGGTTCTTCGTGACCACCTCTTCAACAAGGTATCGTTTATCCCTCTCTAGGTTTTCAAGGTGACGCTTGAGTTTCGAGACCTCTCGCTCGTGATGCATCCTCTCGAATCTCTCCTCCGCCAAGGTTCTCATAACTTTTGACTTCACGTATTCCAACTTTGAGACTTTATTTCTCATCGATTTGGCCTGCAGCAGGAGAGATTACAAATTAAATGATTACGATTATACTTTCTAAGAAAATTGTTTCTTATTACTTTATTGTATCACTATTTGTACTTGACAAAACTTACAGTGTACTTCTCCGTTGTCAAGTGCTGTTCCAACTTCTTTGCTTCTCCACCCAGAGCCTCCAACTTCTCTTTCTTCTCGTTAAGAACCCCCCGTAATCTGCTTATAGTCTCATTTTTTTTAACCAATTGTCGCTTCTTAACTCTGTCAGCCAGTAGTGACCGTTCCAACTTGACAATGTGCTCATCGTACTGCTTCTCAATGCATTCGAGTTTGTTCATCCAAAATTCTTCCACAGGATTGTGTTCTTTCTTCCTTCCAAAAATCATGAACGGCTGTGGCAAGTTGTCAAGTGTCTCACTAATGAGCTTCTCTGATTCTGAAAATCTTTCCATTGCTATGCTTTAGAAGGTTGACCTTATTCCCTTACTTTATTGTTAGAAAACTGAGGTGGACCAGCCAACCAACAGTATGGCACATGTATGCAGTCTATCGACCAAACAACAGAGGAATCCATGCAGAAGTAGACAAGTCAAGATTGCTAAGTTGCGAAGTATGCCACGCAGTATGGCTAAGTAAGACAAAAATGGTATCAACCTCATGATATTCAGTTACAAAAGAGGATTAAATTATTTATCATATAAACCAACTTTTAATGTTCGGATTGATAATGAAAACTACAAAGAATAGATTTTCTCGAAGTTCCTTTGGAATGAACAAAATCACACTTACGGCTGTAAATGTAAATAAACTAGAATAAAGTTACAGTAGCACACTTTTTTTTAGTAACAGGGAATTGCTCACAGGCATAAAGCTCCGTTGTATAAGTAGATCAGGACAGAGAGAGTTTGAAAAGGATTGTCGTATTGTCTGCACACACAGGTTTCGTTGGTTGATAGTTGGTGAGAGTGGAACGGGAGACACAATGTAGACTTTTCAGAGTTTTTAAAGCTTCAGAATTTCATTCACGGCATTCACTACAGCCTTTGCGTCTATTCCAAACTTCTCCATGAGAACAGTTGGTGGTCCTGAGCGTGGAATATCTCGTACTGCAAGTCGCTTGACAATGACGTTCTTCTCCAATGCCACGAGTGATGAGACTGCTTCTCCAATTCCACCTAGATTAAAAGAAGAGGTTAGGTAAAATCGTGCCCCTTACTATGCGATTTTACGATATTATCAGTCCAGCGTACCTTCAGGATAATGATCTTCAACCGTGACAATCCTGCCGCCAACAGCTTTGGCGTGCTCAATGATTTGAGCGTCCAAGGGCTTAATGGTAAATGGATCAATAACACGAGCGCCGATTCCAGATTTAGCCAATTCATCGGCCGCCTTGACAGCTTCGTGAAGTGTCACTCCAGATCCAATAATAAGCACCTTGTCAGCATCACTAGATCGAACGACTTTGCATTTGCCAACTTGGAATGGTTCTTCGTTATCATACAACACTGGAGTGTTTGGCCGAGAGCTTCGAAGGAAACAAATGCCCTTAGTGTTTGCAGCCAGCTGTACAGCATACTCCATGCTCACAGCATCCGAAGGATAGAACACGGTAGCTCCAGGAATGCTTCGGAACATTCCAATATCTTCCAAAGCCATCTGAGATGGTCCATCCTCACCAATGCTGATTCCAGCATGAGATCCACACAGGTTCAAGTTGGTTTGGGAAATGGCTCCCATACGAAGCTGTAGATAAAAGAAGTATAATTATAGATATCTATCAAGCAGGGAATCCCGTACTCCAGTCAATTCTAATTGTTGTTCCTACCTGATCGAATGCTCGAGTAAAGAACGCAGCAAAGGTAGACGCAAATGCAACGGTTCTGTCACGGCAAGCAGCACCGATTCCAACTCCGACCAAGTTTTGTTCAGCAATGTAACATTCGATAAACTGTTTTGGAGTGTTCTGAAATTTACGATACAAAATGTTGCATTATTAATTGTAGTTTTAAGAATTTACCGTTTACAACTAGTTACCTTAAGAACTTTGTCAGAGAAGGTAGAGTTCTTTGTGTCCCCATCCAAAGCAATAACTCGACTGTTGGCAGCCGCAAGTTTTTCGAGAGCAATTCCATAAGCCAATCGAGTAGCTACAAGTTCTCCAAGCTATACAAACAAAACAAAATGTATTTTATGAACCCTTTTTACTAACTAGTCTCCACTCACCTTGTATGCTGGAGGCTTTGACAACTTAAGATTAGTAATGTCCGCTTTTGGAACTTCTACAACTGGTTTTGATGGAATCAATTGGGTAGGTCCGTTGTTTTTTATGAGAGATTGCAAATGCTAGAAATATAAAATAACCGATATTTTGTTTGTTCAATTCAGAAAACTTCTATACAAAAATAGTAGTACCTTAAGAACATCTGGACCCTTATCACCCAAAGGTTTTCCATGCCAGTTGTCTTGATCTTCAATACTAGGGAAATTTTTTCCCTTGAACGTCTTGGCAATGATTGCCGTTGGCTTTCCCTTAGTCTCAGAAGCTTCATGGAAGGCCTAAGCAAAATTCAGCTGAATCAGTTTTCCAACCAAATGTTCATTCATAGTTCAGCGTGTAAATTGCCATAACACATAATATAATAGACTATGTTAACATCATTGCACTGTCGGCATTACCTTGCACAACTCCTCTACATCATGTCCATCAACAACAATCGCATTGAATCCGAAGGCTTCCAGTCGCTTTCTGTATACATCCATTTGATGTTGCAATGCAGTTGGCTCAGACTGGCCAAGTCTGTTAACATCGAAGATTGCCACAAGATTATCAAGATTGTAACGACTGGCAAAGTGCATAGCTTCCCACAATGATCCTTCAGCACTCTCCCCATCTCCAATGAGGCAGTAAACTCTGTAAAGCCAACCAGCATAAATTAAGATTCCTTCCTCTAACCCCACCAACACGTTTTACATATCAAATCATATTTATCTGACCTGTACGGAGCATTGTCCACCACTTTGCCCACATAAGCCATACCAGCAGCCACACTTAAACCTTGTCCCAAAGATCCCGTCGCAACATCCACGAAGTTAAGTCTCGGCGTTGGATGACCTTCAAGGTCACTATCGATCTTCCTCAAGTTATTCAAGTCCGCCACAGGGAACAATCCCGCCTCAGCCCAAGCTGAAATAAATTCCGTTCCATTAAAGCACTCCTCCTCCTTTAAAACAATCCTCCGCTAATCCGCAGAACTTAAAGAACTACTCACCAGCATAAAGAATAGGAGCCGCATGTCCCTTCGAGAGAATAAACCTGTCATTGGAAGCATCCTTAGGCACCTGAACCTTGTACCGCATCGTGTGGAAGAATAACACCGACATCACTTCCGCCATGGACGCACATGATGTAGGATGTCTGCAAAACACAAAATGCAAAGACTTAATTTTAATATTTAAAACAAAAACATAATCAACCATGTCAAATTAAATGTTTCGAATTTCAAAAGTGGCGCGCCACCGTTCCTCCCCCTCGCTCACCCTGACTTAGCCACAGAGGTGGACTGAATAGACAAAATTCGCAGTTTATTTGCGATGTCACTCAGCTCTTCGACACGCACTTTGTCGACAGTTCCACTCATGGTCGAAAGCAGACAATGATAATATATTAGAAGGCCGAAGTGACAGGAGCCTTGTTGACAGTGAGAATGAAGAGAGGAGAGTGCCGGCCGGCTTCAGGATTCCATAGAGTTGACCATGCACTCATCTCGTCACCCACCGACCCACCATGCCATGCGACATGCAGTCCACGGAAAATGCATGGAGAGTGGTCGTGTGCTCCTTATCTCCAGCCTCATCACCCCATCATCACCTTATCATCGCCCCTCTTTCTTTCTCAACCCTCCCAAGAAAATTCACACGACCTACTCCAAAATTACGACCTACATCGCTTCCTCATTCACCTTTGACCTGCCACCGTCAATTTCATGGAAAAGGAGCTTCTCTAAATATTCAAACACGGTATGCAACACTGGAAAACATTTTGAAAGACGTGTGTGACGTTGGCTGTTAGATTTATTTCGACATGTCGGAAGTCAGAGGCCTCAAAATTCATGGATTTTGAATTAATGTACGACTGGAATTTTACTCATGAGCTGTGTCGTCTGACAAGTTGGCATCTGGTGGTGTTGCAAAGTATTGAAATATTGAGAAAATGTGATATGCCAAGACGCCAACTGGATGTGGAAAATATGAAGGTTTAATATTCATTAATTCTCGGGCTGCCGAAGGGAAAACAAAATTGAGATAAGCCCGATGGGGAATAAGATAAGAGGAGAGTGCAGTTCAAGTTGTTGAAGTTGGTTAAGTAAGCTCTCCTCTTTGAGCTTTAGTAGCATGGGAACTGCTTAACTGCAGTCTTCTTCTTCATGGGTGGACGACGGAAGATGCTCATGAAAACTAACCAGGGAATTCTACACACTCGATTCTGAGGTGTCTAGACAGCCAAAGGTTGCTGATTTATTTGTAGACGACGATTCGTATTTCAACGAGTACCCATTCAAACACTGACTTTATTACTGATAAGGCATGAAGACTTCGAAGAAAATCAATTTTATGATACTTTCAGTCACTCATTTTTCTTGACGAGGAAAAGTATCCAATAGCTCATTTCATTTAACGATTCATAAGATATTACTTATGTCTAAGCCTATGGAGTGAGCGAATAGCTCTTTCTTTGGATGCACCACACAGTATCTAGATATCCCTATGAAAATGATGGATTGCCAAACTAAATTGGAATTGTTTACACGAACAATCAAATTGCTTCTCTCTACCAGCTTAATAATGCGGATTTTACTGCGTATTTTGCACTTCTAATCCTTGAATACCCTCTACTCCGATGAAAAACGACAAGCATACATTCCCGAGAAATGCAGGAGAGACTGAAGAAAGCTGATGGAACCCAAAATATCGATCCAACCCATATGATTTCACCGGTGTTTTTCCATTGTATGCTAGTCAGACATTATGCAAATCTAGTATCCTTTTCAAGAATATCTGCATGCGCGACTTAATGATGACAATCTAAACGAAGGTATTAAATAGATTTATGGAACTTACCCAGATTTACTAGCGTCGGTAGAAGTAACTGAGTAAATTCTCAACTTGTTAGCGATGTCACGAAGCTCTTGAATAGTCTTGGACTCAGGTTTATGATAGTTGGCCATGTTGTAAAACGACAGAGTTGTTTAAACCGTGTGATTAGTAAAAGTGAAGAGAGGAACTGTCTGTGTGTTGTCAGGCAAAAAGCCGGCAGAAGAATCTCTACCAGTTGATATCATCAACTTTCAGGGCTGCGAAGGCTGGAGTAGCTGGAGGAGGTGAATTTTTCCATTAGAGGCAGGCGATTCACTTTCCTCCAGTGCTGGAATGGTCGGGGGAGAAGTCAAGGTGTATTCCACTTCAGCATACCAAATATACACCAGCTTCATCCACTCGGTATCATTCGATGTATATTGCATATAATTTAGACTGACTGAGTGGATTTCGCCTTCTTCATGGACAACACCATCATCAGCATCATCGTCGTCGTCGAGTGGATTCACCACAATTAAACTCACTCCATTAAAGATTCCTCTTGCTCCTGTGGCTTTTACTCCCAGAGGAAACCCACATTCATATTATTCTAAATCTCGCCAAATTCTAGCCACATGTTCACCACACACACACACACTATATGTACACTTATTCTTCCAGGGAGAGATTCGAGTATCCTCAGAACACCTTTCGATGTCCGAGCAACTCTCAGTCCTATGTATTTAGGTATATGCAGCAACCTCTCATTAGGTACCTCCCAACTCAGATCCAACTCTCTCACATTCTTATTCAACACTTTAAAGTTTAATCTTGTGGCCTTGACAGATCCTGGCCACATTTCCTCTCCACGGAGATTCTCAATCTACGCCAATAAATCATGGAATCATTATTACACACTTTGTGCTCTCTAGCTTCACCTCCAGCAATCTTCTTAATGATTTTCTCCATGAAATCTCCTTTCTCGACGTCTCAACTCCCAACCAGAAAAGGATAGGGACTAGTGAGAAGAAATATTGGAAACCAATATGTATTTTAGGATATGTCTGATGAGAATCACCATTTAACATCACTCAGAGAACTCTCCCCATTATTTCAATCTTCAGCAAATCGAAAATTTAATTTAATAAATCCCCTCAGGTTGCATATTCCAATTTTTGTTTGAAGATGTGTAATGCATTAAATTCTGTAATGCATTTATATTCATGGCTCATGACATAATGAGTTGAATGTACGTTTGCTTTTATTTATGAAGCTTATTATGTGATAAATACTCTTTTCTGCTTACTCTAAATCTGAGGAAAAACTGCATGCCACTGGCTGCATCTGATTGTTGCACATAACAATGCGCGACGTTTATTACCATTTCACATGGAGGATTGTGGTGGATTTTGAAATGTAGGTTTGATAATGACTGAAGGATAACATGAAGAAACATGTTGGACGGACGGAGGTACCCGTGTGGTGATTAGATAGTACAAGCTAACAATTTCACATCGGATCACGACCGAATCTCACGAAAAGAAGAATATAATTGAATTGTAAAATGTAAAGAAGTTGGCACACCAACCTATAAAAGCAAAATTCTTCCAAATAAGTCTTTCTCATACAATTTAAACACCAGAGGATTCATGATGACAAGCAAACCTGCTCTGTGGGATTCATCGTTAATCCTGCCTTTCATTAAATCACACCATACCCATGAGATGAAATGAGATCACACCCGACCTTACCCAAGCTCACAATTCACAACTGCTGCTTACCACATCTTCATTCTCTCCTAATTCTACTTGTAAATAAATTATGCTCATCTTTCACGGTGCACTCACAGTTTTTCATACAAATTGAACCTTTTAGTAAGAATTAGGTAACGGTCATCATCATAATCCCTGAATGCACAAAAATTCTTCTATATGCAGGCTGCAGAGAAGACTTTTTAAGGCAAAATTCGCAAAATACGCTTACATAAGACTCCAAAGTTAATGAGACTTTAAATGTCAATGCATAATGCTGCAGCAGGCAGGCTGTGACTCTGTGTAAGAAGCTAGGCAGAGTTTTCAAGTAGTTGATATTGAGCACCACTTTTAACAATTGCGAATTGAGACTTTGAGACTTTGAAAGTTCGATCGAGCATTTTGACTAGTAACCGTTACTACGATTGCACAGTGATTGCACGGTTGAATGGTCACTTAAATCGTCCGCACATCTTTGGTCTTCCTCATCCCAATCAGGGGAATTTGTTTCCCATCTCTGTGATTACGATATATTATAAATGTACCCCATGAAAGTCTTGTCAGATGCACAGAATGCATTGAGAGAGCTGAGCAGAGTTTTGATGAATGTATCAATTCACAAAGGATTATCTGCAATCTGCAATGATGAGGAAATCCCAGAGGAGGAAGGAAATACATCAATTCATGCGCTTTCTCAGGTGATGTCAAGCAAATTATTTGTTCGAATGCACACACACACACACTCTCACGAGGAGATGCGGGCGAGAGTGTGTAATTCATACGATCATACAAATCAACGAACTCTTTTGAAGGAAAGATTTCCGTATACAGTTATTCAAATGGTCTCATGTTGAGAGTTTCAGTTCTGAAGAGAGTCTCCTCAAGATAACTGCACGTTATTTCATTTGGAGACCTAAAAAAGGTGCAGAGGTGTAATTAAGACAAATTACTGCAAAGTCAGAAGTGCACTGAAGAAGATGTGTGTTCCTTTAAACTTTAAGTTCCCCATTAGAATGCCCTGAATGTGTTGATAAATGCATTTTTACACAGTGATTTAGTTTGAATCTCATCCTCGTCGAGTCTTTTGCAGGGAGATTTATTTGCTCTCACACGCGAAATTCATGAGAAGCTGAATGCATGACTTTGAATGACACACACTGACCACATCACGATCGCATCATAATGTGCCATAAAATTTAAGGAAGGTTTGGTGCTAAAGACACCTCAGTTAGGGATGCTCAGTCGCTGATCAGCAATAGTGACCGAGGGATCTCACACTTCAGTGTCAGTGTCTGCGCTTCTGCTTCACTTTACTTCTGTCGACAATAACCGAGCTTCGCAGTTTAGTTGTACCTTACAGCTTACGCAGTGCAATTCAAAACTTCATATTTGTAAGTCTGTCTGTTTTAAACTAAGAGTTTCCAGCGTTTCAGCGTTAAAGTGAGTTTGTGTGCACTTATATGTGCTAGTGTTGTGTTTGTGCAGTTATACGCCTAAGTAATTAATACTCTTCCAAGGAATGCATGTACACACCGAACTTATAAAACCTGTATTAAGATTGATAACAAGATGTCTAAAAATGTAGTTCAAGTTTGTGTGATTGCTCTTGTTCTGGTAAGTCAATGGCATATCATTAGTATTGATTGAGTCCGTGTGTTAATTACTCATTGCAGATTAACTAAAACCGGGGTAACGTGAATTTGTACAGGGAAGCAGACTAAACTTGGCAGAGGAGATGAGAGATTCAATCCTGAAGGATTTGCAGGCAGAATGTACTCACGAAGGAATTCGTGTCAAGCTATGGTTCCAGAAGCAATTTCATGGAATCGCGTACTCCAACGGTAGCAATATTGAATTCAATGAATGCTCGAAGAAATCCCGAATTACTATAATAGTTATTGATGTTGATTTACTTTAGGACATTATGAGACACCGAAGTGTCGCTACATTCCACCACCCCTGACACCACACCCTTCGAAACAAGAGCACAGAACGAGACCAAGTGGAACTAATTTCACGTAAGACTACATGGTTTTTTGTTTACATAACACAGTTTCCTTCGAACCTACTTATTCACACATTACGTACAATGATGAGGCTTGTAGTGTTGATTGTGTGAATTCTGTGAATGGGGAAGGTTAAACTTTAAATGCCAAAATTTCTGCTGAATAACCTTCTGTTAAGATTTAAGAAGTGTCCTGCTGCTGCAGCAGATTATGCTTGAGTCGAGTGAAAGATTATATAGAAAGATTGTCTCAGTGCTTACGCACCACATCGACACTCATTAATTTCTTTTTTAATAGTTCCTTCCTACGCTTCAACGCAAAGAATGGCTTGTTTATTAAGATTCTATAATGGGTCTTCTGTGTAGTGTCTGCTGTACTGTATAGTCTGTGTCTTCCACTCCACGCATGATGAAATCGTTACAAATGTGCAACTAATTGGCTCACTTCTTGTGGGGGTTTCTTTTTCTTATGTGCAATTAATTAGCTTCCTCATCCCCATAAACGAGTGTGGAACGATTTACCATGGAATGACACCAGCTTCACACAGAATAACTAAACGAGGGGCGAATAAGAGTAACGGTGAGATTCAAAAACGCACGTTTATTTGGGTTTAATTAACTATGATATCCATTTCCACTAACTTCTGCTAGATCGGAAAAGCTTCCTATCTCGCCAGAAGCTCACGCAATAATGAATACTTGTAAATTGCAGATAACGAAATCTACATTGAGAACACTCTTTTAATACAAAACGACCCTACAATTCAGGAAGCTGGAGATGTAGCAAAGACTCTACGGTGTGTTTGGCAGAAGGAAATTCACAGGCCTTTGGTAGCATCGTTCCCATTTGTACCTCCGAATTCCACACGCGTAAGCATACAGAAAGAATTAAGAGTCTGAGCTGCTGTCAGCAATCTCATTGTGAATCATTCTGTCTCTCCACATTTCTTGCTCAAACATAATCTTATCTCTTTTCTTTTTTGAAAGGATCAAATTAAAGCTCCCCAGAGAATTGTACCAGTATCTTCATCCTTCCAGTCCAGATACGGACACAACCCGCACACCATAATCAGCAATCAAGAGCCCGGTGGATTCGTGTCCACTTCAACTCCCACGTACAATTCCAAAGTCCGTCTGCGTTTCCAGAAGAGAGGCCAAGTACAAAGTGTTCCCAACAGACGGTACTTTTCCCGTTCCTTGCTGGACAAGGATGAGGAGGAGGCTGCGTCTGGACTGTCTGGAGAATTAGTCAGCACGGAGTACTACGGAGGAGAGGAAGTATTCTCAGATGAGAACAATACGAAGCAGCTTGAAGCAGACCGGAATACAGACGACGATGTTTCTTTATCTCCCGTAGTTCTTGCACTTCCTTTGAGGACAGGCAATCAGATTAGCAGTCTTAGTGTCAGCAGTGGATCTCTCTTGTCTCTCATCTCATCTCAACCTATTCTTGCTGTCACCGTCACACTAGGCATTCTGGACCAAATAATAAGATAAACTAAAGACTACAAAACTCCTCTCGTTTCTTTACTTACAATAGGCTATTTAAACGCTCACAATTATTAAAAAATTCTTTTCGGGGTATAATAGAAGGATTATCAGAATAATAATAATAGCAAGATCTTGATGGAACAACTCTCGTGAAATATAATTTTTATATTTTTTCATACACCACTTTATTCGATTTAAAACATAATTACACACTTGTTAAGTTACGTAGTCTTATTTTTAATTCTATTAATTAAGAAACACACACAAAATGCAATAAAGTTACATCTTGATGAAGAAGTTATAATGTTAATTAATTCCCTTCGTTTCCCGATTTGTTGAAGATCTATCACACTTTTTGCTTACTGTTTGGTTGAATGTAACCGATTATTATAGTTGAAATAGAGTTCATAATATTACTCGCCATCTCTTTCATTACTCAAATATGTGTTTTCTATTAGGGACAGTGAAAACTACAAAATGGATTATTTTCTCTGGAGGGTTTTATCAGATACGTTTTTAGCAGTCGACTACACACCTTTTTTGTTCTGAGTAAAATACACGATATTATAAGAATTTCTAGTCACTTTACTCATTTACTATCAATTTGAGCGTACAAATAAGTATCCCACATTACTGCCACCGCCCATTGTGCTCCAAGTTACTACAACATATTTAGTGTGAAGTAGTTGTAGGCTTTCTCAAGTAACTAATAAGACGTGTATTGTTTGTTAAAGTGTTTTGGACGTTCCAGTATTTTTTCTACTTAAGAGTGACCTGTAAACTCACGGGACATTTTAATCGAAACATTTTGGCAGTAAACTTTAGTCACTCTTGGTTGTGGTGTATTCGGGCTTCGAAGTTATTTACGGACACCAGGAATTATAGTCTTCTTAATCAATTGCATTGTATTTTTACGCAGAGAGCTCAACTTTGAAATTGTAATGTATTTTAGCCAGAGTAAATCTGTACAAAGTTAATAAGACCTCAATTTGAAACAAGAGTCTCTTTGGTGGTTGCAGACCGCAACTGCTAATTGTTGACCTATTAGACCTTTCATACCATTAATATTAAATTAACTTCACAATAGAGCACTTGGCACCTAAAAGTTCTTTCATAATTCACTAAAAATTACAGAACACTATTAGAACGGTATATACACCTTTCTCTATTAACTCGTTGTTACACACTAGAATCAAAAGTTGGTGAGAATTACTTAACCTGACTTGAGGAATAGACAAGACTCAAAAATGGAATGTGTAGTCACTGCACTTGATTTCATGGCTTTCGAAAAAAACATCGGAGAAATTGCTTCAACTTTCTTTGTGATTCTTTAGGAAAAAAACTTTTAGAAGTTTCAGAAACAACTCTTCTATGTTCTAATACATAGTCGTGATTATTTAAATAACATCATGTACATCACTAGGTTCAGAGGACTACACATCGTCACATGTGTGTATATGGCTATTAGTGTTGTTGCGAAAGGTTTTCACAAGTGAAATAACACAACCATCTGTGCACTAATAAATCGACAAACAGGAGAATCCTAAGGCGTACAATTAGTCAAAGAAAGCAATTTAATTTTTGATTTGACCTTCACAATGATGAACTCATGCAGATTTAATGCTGCAGATTCACAGCCAGAGAAATAATCCAACAAACCAAAGAAAGTTTCTTGCTTCAGTGTTTAGATATGTATCCTATTGTCACAGTGTACGTATTCACATTTCCAATTACAGATTATGTACAGACTCTTATTTTCATTGCCAAGGCTTAATAATAGTTTTAGACTCTTGTAATTGAGTTTGTTATAGCCCTCTGAAAATTTACCTTGTTTTTGTAATTGCTTCATCCCATACAGGCTGAGCCGTTCGTGGATTAGGTCACCTAGCACCTGATTACGCGTTTGAAGTCTTCATTTTGCAATACTGTGTTGTGGGAGCAGATGGGTTCAGACATCATGAAACTCAAAAGTTTTACTAAAACAGTCATGCTGAACCTCCTTATTACTAAAAGATCGAAAACGAAGGGAAAAGGTTTCTATCCACAGAAATATACGACGACATGATTAATCAATTCTTCAACTGACATAACTGCGTACTAATAAACAGTTTTACACAAGATACATACGCAAGAAGTAAGATACTGGCTTTAACTTAAATACATATAAAGCACACCCAACTCTAAGCTTGGAGAGAAAAATCATGCAAGTTGAACATACTTAAAGCAATAGTTTTACTTTTATTTAACAACCTTAACCTATAATGTAACCTTTTGAACTGACCACTTATAATTTCACACCGGGTATAGCGTATTTCTCCTATCTTCAATTTTTTTTGCGGCACGAATGAAATGAAGTTTTCAAATGGAAAGTTTAAGTATGTTTGCAGAAAGTTCTTAGTTTCTTAAGGAACGGAGAATTTGGAAGCGCTGGCTTGGACTCTCTCCTGGTGTCAATATCTGCAAAAAAGTCCACTCGTTAATTTTCATGGTTTCATGCCAGAAAACTAGCCACTCTAACATTAATTTATACCAGTCCTACCGGTAATAGTTAGGCTTGAATGGTCCGGCTTTATTGAGACCAAGGTATTTTGCCTGATCATCTGACAATTCTGTCAAGTGTGCATCAAACGTTGGCAAATGAAGACTGGCGACATACTCGTCTGCAATAAAACATTTTTTCAGTTCTTTGTCGGTCTTAATTATTAATACAATAAGGACATACCCATCTTCTTAGGGAGCAAGTACACGTCGGACTTATAACGTCCAGGAGGTGCGTTGAACAACTCGATGAGAGCCAAAGCCTGTCACACAAGCGAAATGGTTCATTTCTTTAATTTTTATTGAATTAATAATCATGTACCTGAGTTGCAGCCGTGATGGAAACAACGAACGACGGAATGCTCGAGCAAGTGAGGTTTATCAAGCGTCCCTCAGCTATTAAAATTATCCGTTTAGCATCTGGCCAAATTACATGATCAACTTGAGAGCGCACTTTCTCCCAAGTTAACTCCGGAGTTTTCAAGCTTCCCTGTACAGAATAACATAATTTGTCATAGGATGTCACGAAATTCAATTGGATAAGACTACAAAGCTGTTAAGACTACAAATTACTGTCTACTTCACTGAACAACACAAATTTGAAGTCAGTCTCTACTCCTTTCCGAACAATACTTATGAGAACTCTCACCACATCAATTTCAGTGTTTGAGTGTCCAATGTTGCAAACGATGCATCCATTTTTCATTTTGTCCATGTGCTCTCGAGTGACTACGTTTTTATTTCCTGTCGCAGTTATCACAATATCTACGTTGCGGATTACTTCATTTAGTTTCACCACACGAAATCCATCCATACTGCACGAGTAATAAAAATTCACATTACGATTCGAAGCTTTCATCAGACATTTTTTCTTTATGAGTTTCTTTCTCCTCTTTCATCAAAGAACGTACGTACCAAGCTTGAAGAGCACATATCGGGTCGATCTCCGTAACATACACGACGCATCCGAGTCCTTTCAAAGATTGACAACTTCCTTTTCCAACTTCTCCATAGCCGCAAACCACAACTTGCTTGCCTCCAAACATCACATCTGTCGATCTCTTCAAGCTGCATATCACAAATGAAATAGATTGATCTCCATGAGTTCAAGAAGCAATTTTATTTCTTGCCCGAAGAATACCTATCAATAATGGATTCTTTACAGCTGTAAAGATTATCAAACTTCGTCTTTGTCACAGAATCATTAACGTTCATGGCTGGAACGGTAAGCTTGGAAGCTTTGGATAGCTGGTACAAGCGATGGACTCCAGTAACACTTTCTTCGACGATTCCTAAACCATATAGAACAAAGAAATGCAGTTTAATACTACAACCATGCCCAACTTACAAACCAATTTGGTATGGCCTCCATACCTTTTATAAGCTTAAACATTGCAGGATACTTTTTGAGCATCAGATGAGTGGCATCACCTCCGTCGTCGAGAATCATATTAGGCTGCCAATTTTCTGCGTTCACACATCGATCTATGCACCACCAGAAATCCTCTTCTGTCTCACCTCTCCACGCGAAGATTGGAAATCCTACAAACCAAAAACCAATAAATCTGACGTGAAAACGGAAAACTAAGCTGACTAGTGAGCATTTCAAATGTAACCGAAAACAGAAAGAGGAAAATTCAGGGTTCTTTAAGAATTAGATTTCAGCTCGTTTATTTTTTTTCAGCTACATTCGTAGTAACACACTCATTTTCATAGCAGATTTTGCAACTTTACAGTACACTCACCTGCTTCTGCCAATGCGGCCGCGACTTCGTTCTACATGCAAAAACACAAAGAAGCTCTTCTTAAAAAGTTCTAAAAATACCTCTCTTCCGTAATTTACATCTACAAAAGAATGCCTCTATTTTCTTTCTGAGTACTTTCCCTCGCCCTGGGAATTCGTCATATTTGGTAAAAACACTCACCTGAGTAGAGTAGATGTTGCACGCAGCCCATCGCACTTGAGCTCCAAGCTCTGTCAGAGTTTCGATCAAAACCTATTGACCCAGAGATTTAAGAACTCTTCATAATATTCTAATAATCACAGCAACACAACAAATAAAAATTTCTCACAGCAGTCTGTGCGTTGATGTGAGTACACCCAACAATTTTGGCTCCCTTCAAAGGCTTATCGTCAGCAGCTCGTTTTCGTAAGGCCACAATACCGGGCATTTCTACAATTCATATCCAATAACCATACACGTCACTCACAAAGAGATATAGTTAAGGTCAGAGATACAGAAAAAGCAACACATGGGGAAAGTATCATTCACTAAATACGTTCCCGTGTTAACTCCCCAGAAATTTCCCCGTCACTCACCTTGTTCAGCAATCTCGATTTCTCGACGGCCAAAGGCGTGTGAATCAATGTTTCTAACGCAAAAATCGTTAAAATTCTTTGTCGTCTTTTGTTGTTTCTCCCTAGGGCTGACATCATCTTCCTCCGAACTGCTTCCAGTATATGAGGCTTTAATTTCATCCAAAAAATATCATTATCTCTTCATGTCTTACTCCTATAGCACTTTCTTACAAGTCAGAGAACTTCTACTTAGCAGACCAACATCTCTACTCAACTCAATCTTCGTATATAGAAGAACAGAAATCAGTCTCAAGTCTCAGACACGGTTAAAGTACCAGCACCACACTTTGCTGTAACCGATTGCTAAGTACCAAGGCAACCCCGCTCAACAACCCCAATTCTTCTCAAAACTCAAAACTAAGAACTACACATTTACCACAACTCGTCTTCGTCGCAACTTAGTAACTTCTTTCTCTCCATTTTTAATTTAGGTTTACTTGTCTTTTACAAATAAGCAACTTCTACAACTCCCATACACACAAGACACTCAAGTTTTCTACCCAGTATGATAACAACATTTCTTCTCAAATAAATTATGAATGTGCACTTTCTCCAAAATCTAATTTCTGCTCCACTTTCAAATTGTTACCTGAATAAAAATATGATCGTGTTTAACTTGAAAATTTGCTAAAAGGAAGTCTATAGTCTACTGAATCTACTCAACATACGTTCACGAAAAGCCGTGTCTGAAACTGAAAGTGGGTAAAAATCAAGGTATGTCTGACAATGGTGGTTTTAAAACCACCATTGTCAGACATACCTTGGGTAAAAATATATATTATATATATATATAAGGACATGGCAACGAGGAACGGGAGAAAAGAAAATTACTACACTCGCTAGCTTCAAATTAAAGGTCCACGGTGGAAGTCGGTTTCTATTTCTTCGAGCTTCACAAAACAATTTACCTTATACCCTATTAAACAATTCCATGGACATATTGAACCTACTTTTCGAGGAAAACTTACAACAAGAAAGCAAATGGCAGACCATGGAAAGTTAAAAACCATTGCCTGAAACACGTATTATACACTAACGACTAACGTACATTTCTCTCTGAAGAAGACTTAATGAACGTGCTTCATGATCTGTTTCAGTGAAGTATCAGCACATGCTACAACTCCGAAGTAATCTCTGAAATTTCTCTCATTAACGTAGATTATGTGGTTAGAGAAAACTTGTCTGTCAAAACGTCCTTTGACTTCCATGCCAAAGCACTAGGATTACTCTTGCTTCACATGCCTACTACACTGTATACACAAGTATACGTCAGATTAACTGACACACAGTGTGTCGAGTCACAAAAGAACTAGCAGATACTACAGTCCATTGTTCGTCAGGACGAAAAAGTACACGATACAGTTTAGAGTCTCAGCAAAATATTGAATATATGACATCAAATTAAACTAGTTAATTTTAAATGGTTTGCGAAAGCAAACAAATCAAACTATGTAATCTTTCTTCCTACCGCAAGAATAGAACACAAATTACTGCTGAAGACCGCATGATTACTTTAAATACTTCCAGATCTGCGGTAACCGAAAGTTCAAGCTGAGAACTTCACTGCAGTCGAGCTCTGCAGACTAAAATATATATTGACTGGTAGGGTGAAAATAAGTCGAGCCTATAAGTGTCCAACACCAATGGAGAAGCAGAGCCATTCCACAGAATACTAAAAAGTACAAGAGGAGGTGTGATCACTGATCACGTTTCGTTACTTTCATAGATATCTCAAGAAAAGAAAGTCCACAGGGAATTCTAATCCTTGGGATCTTCGTGGTTTACATTTAACTGAACGTCTCTTACCAGGCGAGGAAAGCACTGTTAAGGCAATTTAATCTCCTTTTATTCATGGAAACTGCTCATATTGTGTGGTTATACTGCTTCGCTGTTTGTAATTCAAATACAACTCTGACATTTTGAAAGACATATAAACAAATATTGTCCTGGAAGTTGGCAGACACTTCAAATAATGGACCAAAGAACTACCTAACGCCCAAATCAAACCTATCAACGGGCGAGTGAAAGCGGGTTGTGCTAACTCCCTCAAGTTCCATTCTACTGTAATATTTTCGCGAGGGTTTCATGAAACGGAAATGACTTAGTCCCATGGCGTTAAGCCCAACCATCCTAATCCTAACAAATACCTTTCTTGTTGGTTTTAAGAACAAGGAGAAGAGGGATATTTACTTCTCCTTTCAGCACAATTCTGGAAGAGAGTCGGTTTATGGCTTCTGAGCACACAACAATCTTCCCTAGTTATTTCCGCTCAAAATACTTACCAGCCGATACGTATAGTATCATGTACACATTGAAATTTTGACAGTCACACAATGGTGCGGTAGTAACTTTAAAATACAACCAAGTGACGCAAAGACATGTAATTCCAATCGATTTGAGTGTAATACTGTTGAATGTTGAACATAACAACAATTAACACAGTTGCATAAACACAATTCGAACAGTCAATTAATGAAAACACTGCAGAAGACATTGAAATGAATGCATCGTACTCGAGTTGAGCAAATGCAAAGAGGCGAAGACATGTCTTACAGGAAGTTGAACAAATTGATGCAACCGAGGAGCGTCTAGAGTCCTGTTGCAATTTCTTTGCAGCTGTGTCCAAATATCGGCATGATGCAGGCAGACTCATTCGTCGACGATTTCGATCCTTAAAAGCTGCTCCACCGGCAAGTAATCTCTCTGGAACCTGGATACATTTATTGATGAAGCCAACTCGAATAAAGTAATGTCAAACTATAACAGCTCACTGAGTTCTAGCAAGCGGAGAAGCAAAGCACAAGCCAACCCAATTAGGCAAAATTTCTTGTTAGACGCAACACAAATGGAACTATTATTCGAAAGGTGTTGAACAATAAATGCGTGCTGATTAAAGTATTTTTATGGAGTCCACGTTCATGGACTCGTACTGCTTTTGGGGAAAATTAAGATTAATATTGGACACAGGCAGAGTAACGAACACAGCATAAGGTATTAAACTGCCTTTAGCAAGTAACCTAGTAACCATCTTTGACTCCCTTTCCTATCTCTATAGTCAGAGTCAGAGTGTAGACTGAAACCTTCTGGAACTACTTTAGAAAAGGTCATAGCGCCTTCTCCTAGTATTGAAAAAAAAATCAGACAATTATTGTTGAGGAATCCTTACTGTAGACTGAGATTACAGGAAAAGCAGATGACGGTGTTTTTGGACTTACGGAACAAA
>JAQGAD010000040.1:0-128289 GCA_034696625.1 Isotomurus palustris | reverse complement strand
CTCCGAAAATCATACTTCTTCTACGAACTTCTTGTGTGTCTGACTTCCTTGAGATTGGACGATCTTCATTCTAATCTCCTTAATCCAGGTTTGAATGGAGAAATGTGGGTTCTTCTTGGAGTACAGATTTAGGTAAATACCACCGACTACTAACATCCCCGAGTACACATATTGAGCCGTGAAGGGCTTCTGAAAAGCGAGGAAGGATATAACGATTGTCACAGCTTTCCGGCAGGTGGTTACAGTAACAGCCGCAAACGCTCCTCCAGTCCGAACTAACTGGAGAACAATCTGTACTCCGATATACCCGGTAAGGGAGAAGAGGAAGCCGTATCCGTATGTTTCAACCGTGTGCTAGATACAAAAAATTGTTCATGTGAGCTATGCAATGCTTTTATGGTGGTTTTCGGACGATTTTCGACTACCTCAAGGCATATACGAAATGCAGGAAGCAAGTCCCCACTGATGACTAGATACAGGAAGATGTAAATGATACCCAAAGAGTACGAGTACAAAACAATTTCTGCATTGGAAGCTGAATGAACTTTCATCGCCTTCTCCTGGACGTTCCCAATGACAGCGTCACAGAATAGGGCACAGGAGATCATGACAAGACCTATGTTGTCGAATATTGGAGACAACTTCGAGTCCGCCAGGATAAACCAGATTAATCCTAAGCACATCATAAGCGCAGCGAAGTAGTCGAGGGGTGCGTAACGCTTCCCTTGTATAAGCACCGATCCCACCAGCACTGGAATGAGCTTGCAGCACTTGAAAATTACTTGGGTGGGGTAATTCAGGTGCCCCAGTGATGCATTGGAGAACCCTATCGTTCCTACTGTTAGAAGAGCTAGGAGTCCATAAGTCTTCATAGGAATTCTACAACATTAAAGATTTCAATTTTCAGAAAATGACGCATGTACAAGTAGCTTGTACTTTTACATAAATTAGCTTACTTGCGATGCCTTTCACCCCTCACTACATGAGTCTCGAAAAAGCCGAAGACTGCATAGAAGCAGAATTGAATAAATGTTAAGTACCATCCGTAAGGTTTGAATTCTTTTAATGTGAAGATTAACTCCTGCAAAAAACAGAGAAGTTTTTACTTTGGTTTGATGAATTCAGAAATTAAAAAATATACCTGAAAGTATCCATACAAAATGAAGAATACGAAGACGCCAATCGAACAGATGATAAACTGTGCTTTGTTCGTCAAATGCCCGATTTGAAAGCACAGGAATTTTACGTCTGCTCCATTCCCACTGCTTCCCATCTTAATCCTAATTTTATTCCAAAGAGTTTTTAAACTACGGTTTTACTAACATCAAATCGAAACCCCAGCTGTATGCCTTTGCATTTTTGTGTGCAAAATGTTGTGCGAATCTGTCAACTTTCGCATTTGCAAGAAAATCGAAATAGGAACTGAAATAAAATTTTGCGAGATGCTTTTGCTGTGAAGTTCAGTTATTAATGCTAACCTAAGTATGACGTGTTGGCCCTCATTAATACCCAGCAGATTATTAATAGTGATCAGCCAGTCTCTATCTGTCTGCAATGTTAAATGAAAACTTGTTTGAACCTAAAATGTAATATTTGCACTTGTGCATTGTGTATAGTATTATCAGCAGGCCAGGCCGGCTGGTCGTGTCTCACCTTACCCCGTAAGAATCTCCCGCGCACAATGTAAACAAATCGGTCAATTCAATTTTGACTCGCCCAACTTGATTTTATTATTCGCTATTTGCGAATACTTATCAAGTGCAAGTGCTGCGAAATATCTCTGAATATTTCTTCCTGCTTACAAGGTTTTGCATCGGCTTGCGATTTCTGACAAGTTTGTATACTTTTAAACGATATACAATACTCTTGGATGGACTCGTAATGAATATATCGTGAATTGTGGTAGTATTTATTACTGTGTCAAAGAGTCAGAGATTGCAGTGACAAGATGAACGTGTTTGCCAAAGTAGCCTTACTTGAAGGGCTATGCATTGCTCAGAGCAGCAGAAGACTTATCGGAGGGGTTGTGCCTTTAGTAAGGACTGGAGGGTTAGTAAAGAACCCCGGGGGATTGCGGCTTGCGTCCGTATATAAAGCTGCAATAGTAAAGGACTTCGGCAAGCCTTTAGTAATAGAAGACAAGAAACGGAAGTCATTGAAGAAAGGGGAAGTTCGCGTGGGGGTCTATTGCTGTGGAATTAACACTGTTGATAAACACAATGTCCTGGGGGAAGTCGAACCCAAACCGATTCTTCCTTTCGTCCCTGGATTCGAGGTATGCAAACAGATATTCCTAACTTCTTGTGAAGGTGTTCAAAACTTAGGTTGTAACCATTTTTGGGCTTTACCAGGTGTGCGGAGAGGTACTCGAAGTCAGCAAAGAAGACGAAAAGTCCAAAATTAAACCAGGGGAGAGAGTCATCGCGTTGAATAGTGAATTCACAGGTGGATTTGCAGAAGAAATTATTGTATCTCTTAAAGTAATGAATTGCACCTCATTTATCTGCTTGTAAGTTATGTTATGTGCACTAACTAAAGTTAATTTTGCCATTGTTCCCTAAAGGATGTATGGTTGGTTGACAACACTATGAGTTTTGAGACTGGAGCGTCGCTAGTCAATTCGTACGCAACAGCCTCCCTAGCGCTGACTCGGAGAGCAGATGTGAAGGAAGGGGACACTGTTCTTGTCAACGGGGCAGGAGGAAGGATCGGTTTGGCCACGGTAGACCTCGCAGCTAACGTCTATAGATGTAAAGTAATCGCTGTTTGTGAAACAAGTGACCGAGCGTCAGCGGTTCGAGATCGAGGTGCATTTTCTACGATCATTATGAAGAAGCAAAACTTGCTATCTGAAGTTAAAAAGAATACAGACGGTCTGGGAGCTAAAATAATTATCGATACAGTTGGAGGTGATCTGTTCAAAGAAGTTGTCAAATGGTAAGTGGGTATTGATTTGTGTTTACTGGTTTCATTGCGGTGCTTTAATCCTACTTGTAACTTGCAGCGCTGCTGATGAGGCAAAAATTGTAGTAGCCGGCTTTGCGTCCAAGAAAATTCCTCAGTTTACTGGCGATGAATTAATGGAAAACAGCTTTAGCGTAATAGGTGTTTCTCTGGACCAATATAGAAAGAGAAGATACGAAGTATACAAAGAAACGATAGCAGATGTAATTGAAATGGCTTCAGAAAATTTAATTAAACCATATCCAGCAACCCACTTCAAACTGGAAGATGTGAACACAGCACTCGACACCCTCAAGGATCCATCTTCCATTGGAAAGTTTGTCCTCGACATTAAGTGAAAGCCAAATGAGATGACAATACAAATAATGAACTGCGAACCGACTTCATCTGAATAACACTGTTTATTAAAAGACTAATGTTTTAAATCTATGCCTTGACTTAGGAGATGAATGTTAATGTGCTTAATGTTTGAAGAAACTGGGGTATGATCTATATGGGATGCCCAGTGCCAGCCCAGTGGTTTTTCTGTTTACCATTTTCATTGTGTCAAGCCAGTCAAGCATTATATTAAAGAAAGCACTGTAAATCGTAACGAATGAAGTTGTGGCCCATTTATTTACATATATGACATTTTATAAAAATAACATGAAAACCTTCCGCACACTAGGTTTTCTACCAGTAAAAAGTGTAAATGAGATCCGAATTCCCTGCTGACTAGCTGAACTGAAGACCTCCACTCACGTTAAAAGTCGACTTTATTTTCGTGTCGCCTGAGTGATTGTCACTGTTGATTCTCCGCCGTCGTAATAAACTTGCCAGTAAATGCTTGAATAAAAGTTCAATCAAAGAGCTCACGAAATAGTTTTGTATTGCAAGATTGGGCATCGAATTTTATGTCGTAGAACTTGTTAGGAATATAAGAATGGCAGAAGTGGACGAACGAGAAGTATTGGATGGACCAGCTCTCACCGATCTTTATACCTGGGTTGATAATGTTCCTCTCTCTCGTCCTAAAAAGAACATCGCTCGAGACTTCTCAGATGGAGGTACATGAAAGTAAAATCTAAGGAACCATAAAAGTTTGGAACAATATTAACTTGTCAACCTGTTCTACATTCCAGTACTCCTTGCCGAGATAGTTCAGCATTATCTTCCTCGAGTAGTGGACATTCACAACTACGTTGGATCCCACTCTACTGGACAGAAGAAAATTAATTGGACGACACTGAATCGAAAAGTCTTCAACAAACTGGGGATGAAATTGAGTGAGACGATGATTGCTCAGGTTGTGGAAGCAAAGCCTGGAGCAATCGAACAAGTTAGAATATTCAGTTTACTTTATTTCGAATCATCAAATACAAACGATATAATAAATTTTATCGGTCTAATGATTTTGGCAGATTTTGTGGGAATTGAAGAAGAGGATTGACGATAATTCTAATTCCAATGTCGGAAATCAGCGATCATCCGTTCGACTGAGTGGAAGTACTGCAGGTTTAGGTTCACGGTACGGAGTCCCCTCTACACAATCCATTTACACAGCAAAAGTGTTCAACACTCCGAGCTACGCAAAAATCGATCCCATCAAAGAGGCTCCGAAGCATTCAAGTAGCAGTCGTCCATACTCCAGCCGTTCCCGAAGTATTCTTCAATCAAAATCTCGAGCACCAAGCGTCCGAGAGCTGACCCAGTCTGCTACTCCAAGCTCTCATACGATAAAGCCGTTGGTGTCAGCAGTCCCCCCTGTTCCCACACCTCGTCCAGCAATGACCAATAAATGTGTTTCAGCATGTCCTTCTGAAAGAGGAATCCTCTTGAACAAAGACAGGTCCCCGTCAGAAGTGATACTTCAGATGAGACCTTCCGAAGTATCAACCGTTGGAGACACCAATCAGCAATCTCACTTCATTTCGGCAACCTCGTCTGAAGCGTACCTCCCTTTAAACCATATCGTCTATCGTGGGCATAAAATGGTCCCTGTGGAAGCTCTCGAAAGCAAAGATAAGGACATTGAAAAGCTAGAGAAAGATACCAAAATCCTCCTAGGAAAAGTAAGAGCTAATAAATTCTAAAATTAAACCTATTAAGCCAAGTATTGCTTTGCATCTTCGCTGTAATGACCCTTCAGATCGATCGGCTCACGGCTCTCTCAGAAATTAAAGAGAAGCGCATCAAGGACCTTTCTGAACAGCTCCATAACCTCCGTGTCATGTACGAACGGGTGACTCGCGCATGACTAAATTCGGTTTAATTCGTCGAATTCTGGATTGGATCAGGAACAGGATTAACTAATAAGTTGGCTTTCAGCGAGTAATGACAAGCTCTAATATGACTAGAATTCCTTGATTCCATATTAATCAGAAGAAATAAATTTCAGTGGAACATTCGCAATTACTTTCTCATTACCCAACAACTCAATAATTCTTCTTTTCCGTGTATGCAATCAACGATTAAAAATTACTTGCAAAAGGTTGTAAGTAGGATAACTTGGCAAATGATGTATGCAGATCCCCCATTCATTCGCATATCATAAGTTTATCCTCTTGTGATAGTGAAGGAAATGAGAAGGATACACTTTTACACGAGCAAATCTACTCGCTCTCCTTCACCTACTTCTTGTTTGTTGTATATTTTGTACAATAAAATAAAACTATTTTTATTTCTACAGGCTGGACTAAAAATATAAATACTGTAAATATATATCAGTGCTACCACAGGTGCTAAACACTTCGAAAATGGATAGAATATTAAAAGGAATTATGCAGTATAGATCTACAGTACGGACAAACCTAGTCCAGGAGTTTCAACGGGTCAGAGATCATCCTGAGGTATTTCTTTAATATCTTACCTAAGTTAAATTTTAATATTCTTATTATTATAAATGGATTATTTTGAACTAAAAGTGACTTAATATTGGTTCTTTCAATAGCCCAAAGCAGTTTTTTTCACATGTATGGACAGTCGAATGCTGCCTACAAGATTCACTCAAACACATGTGGGTGATATGTTCATTGTTCGAAACGCTGGAAATCTCATTCCTCATTCGAAATTCTTTGCTTCCGAAAATACTTCCACAGAACCTGCGGCCCTGGAACTGGGCTGCATCATTAATGATATCAAACATGTAATCGTATGTGGACATTCCGACTGTAAAGTAGGTAATGCCTCACTTATATTCTTTCCATTAAAAGTTGAAGAACTAGGGAGGATACAATCTAACTGTATTTCAAAATAGGCAATGAATTTACTACACGATTTGGGCACGAACAAACAGCTGTCATCGATGGAACATAAAATAGAATCGCCCTTAAAAGGATGGCTGTGCACTCACGCTTCGTCCTCGTACGAAATGTATAAACAATTGGAAACGAGAGGATTTAAAATGCCACTGATGTTCACTGCCGAAACGCCCATGAAGAAGTTCGTCGCTTATATTGACCCGGAAGATAAATTCTCTGTTACCGATAAGCTAAGTCAAGTAAGCCAACACTCACATACGAATTGGGGGTTGGGATGCAAATGATCGAATCTGGTAAAACGCATTTTTTGTTTTCTCTTAACAGGTTAACTGCCTTCAACAACTACAAAATATTGCCAGCTATAGCTTTCTAAAAGAAAGTCTCTCTAAAGGAAGAATATTCATCCACGCCTTGTGGTTCGACATCTACACTGGGGACATTTATTACTTCAGCAGACAGCGGAAGCAGTTCGTCGATATCAACGAAACATCCTTTCCAAAGTTAATCGAGGAAATAGCAATTTTCTACACATAATCTCTGTCTAGTCAACGGAAAGAGTTGCACTTACAAGATAGATCTACATGACATGTATGTGACAACAGTACTTTCCTTTCCAACTTATTCTTCGACACTACGATCAGGGGCAGGTGTAGTACAGTCAAGAGACAAACGCCCAAAGATATTAACCAATATTATGAAAAGCATTGTTTAATTTAGTTTTAGACAAGTTTTAAAGAGATCCGAGATTTTCTACTAACATTCCTTATAGTTTCGACAATCAGCAAACTTCCAGTACTTAAATATTCAACGTTTGAGATTATTTTGATAACCTCATTGTTTATGCTGTTGGATTTTAAAAACTTATTTTGGAATATTTTTTACATACGTTATGAAGATGAGCAATGAACGACAATTTTGATAGAGCTGAGTGTATATTTTAAAAACGAGTCAATTTATTAAACTGCAGTTTGTAACAGTCAAATGGACGAGTTTGAAATGTTTCTTAATCAATAAAGCTGTCGAGATTTACCAACAAGTAAATCCTCCGTCAACAATCATGTCGTGGCCAGTCATATAGTTCGAGAGGGGAGAAGCCATGTAGACGACAGCGCCAGTAAGATCGTCGACTTCAGCAAGGCGTCCCATTGGAGTATCGTTGATCCACAATTGCCTCACAGCCATCAGACCCTCCGTCCTGTTGAGTGGAGTGTCGACGTATCCTCTGCACAAAACGCAACGGGAAGCTCATTAGAACTAAGCTAATTGAATTCAGAAACTTCCGACAAGATGGAGAAACTTACGGAGACAAGCTGTTGACGCAGACACCTCGAGATCCCCATTCGGAGCCTAGAGTCTTGGTCATGTGAACGACGGCAGCCTTGGAAGTGTTGTAGGCGACTTGTTTCTGGGGGTGGTTGACGATGGTGGCACTCATCGACGCGGTGTTGATGATCTTTCCGTATCCCTTCTTCAACATGTGTTGAGCCTCAGCTTGGCAGCAGAAGAAAACTCCGTTGAGGTTGACGGCGAGTGTCTTGTTCCATTCGTTCTCACTGGTCTCCTCGGAGTTGGAGTGGAAAACTATTCCAGCGTTGTTGCAGGCGATGTGAAGGTCTCCAAGAGTGGAAATAACCTTTGCGACCATCGCCTCTACGTCCTTCTTAATGGAGACATCGACTTGGAGAGCCAAACTCTTGATACCCTTGGCTTCCAACTCTTTGGCCACAGTCTCAGCTCGGTTCAATTCCAAATCAGCGACTGCTACTTTGCAACCAGCTTCTCCCAGAGCGTGACTCAAGGCCCTTCCGATTCCTGCATCCCAAGAAAATCCATTTGTCATGAAGTCGTTCATTCATGTGTTCATACGGGTCTTCATCAATACTTTTGTCTCAACTTACCCTGTCCTCCTCCAGTGACCAGAGCGACTTGTCCATCCAGGCAGAACTTGGTCAAAATACCCTTTGACCTGACCTTAACATTGTTAGCCAATTCTTGGGCCTTCGCCAGCTTCGCAGTTACCTTTGCATCCTTGGTCTCCAACTGAACTTCTTTGAGGAGGGCAGTCAACGCCTCGAGGGCTGGATCTGCAGGTAATAAGTAATAAGGTATTAATTGTCTGCGATTTTTTATCGAACCACGATGTGGAGTCGAACAAGCCAAGCATACCGTTTGCAACAGTCGTGGACATTTTGGAGTTTGGGTGAGTTAGTATCGCGCAAGAAGAGGTTTGGGACGGACTCAAGAGTCTAGAACGGAGTGAACGAGACCTTGATGGAACTCATCAATTTATCCAGTTGCTAATTGATTAGAATCACATGCATACTTCATCGCTCCTGAGAGTATTAATTTTCTCTCTGAAGATGAAAGAATCCATCCTTATCTGTGCTGTGGTAATATAGTGATGGCATGCAAATATCTGCTAAGTTATTGAGAAATCATAAATATACTCCCTACAGTCTTATTGACTGCATTTGATATTTATTTACCACCCGACAGTCGACATTTCACGGTACGGTACAGAGATATTTGCTTGAGTGTTTTGTCACATCAAATGACACTCAAGTGTCTGTTTAGATAAGTAAACAACCATGTGCATGAAACTCATACCGCATAGAATAGTATGCTATGCTGGGAAGATGGACAGATGGAAGTCTGATTGTATTGATTAATGGTGTGTGGACGTATGATTGTATGAATAAGAGTTGAGTGAATATCAAATTTACTCTGAGATGGGACATGTAATTCAATAGGTTAAGTTCAAGGTTTGTAGTTTACTTATGAAGTAAAAATTTTCACGATTCGTTTAATTTGCGATTCAGCTTCAGTTTCTTGAGAAGTTCAGATATTAAATTGATCGGATCATGCAAGTTTTAATATAAAATATAGTATAGTAATGAGTTATCATATTCCCTTACACACTTTCCGTCATCTAATGTCCTTGACACATTAATTTGATAAATTGTACTTATTGTGCGTGAACCAATAAGTTCATTCTTCGTGTGTTGACATTCGGGAACCAAGAAAGACATTGTGAAATGTTTCATTTGATGGATAGAATCTCTGTCAAACTGTAAAAAGCAGTCGAAGTCAACCGCATTAATTTTTTTCTTATTCTTGCTAGCAGTTTTATTTGTTAAAACTATACTAATATTGATGTTGTATATAAGCTTGTACAGGTTCACATTTTGAATGGTATATATTACTTTCTACAACCTCTCATTTCAATAAACCTCAGTTGGCTGAGTTGCCTTTGGCTTGATGACAAACAGCCCATCTCGGATTGGTACAATAATCTACATCAGATCAAAGAGAAGTGAATAGAATCACACATTAACTTATTACCAATTCGTTGAATTTTGAGATCATCTTTCAAAAAGTTGTCAATTTTATCTCTGACCTGATCAACTCTGGGGTCACTTTTGACGAACTTCACGAAATCATACAGTGCTCTCCCATCGTGAGTCGACTTATAGTAAAAGGTATCATTGCCCCATAAAATGTTATCGCATATGATGACACCTGATTTACTCAGCAATCCATTGTCCATAATGTACTGTAAAATAAATACAATATCTTTAGTTTGCTAATTATTCCTTAAAAAATCAAAGTAAGGAAGATTTGAAATTGGATACCTTATAGTAATTTAAATACCCCGATTTGTCAGCATCTAGAAAATTAAAATAGAAAACACATAAATTCATTCAGCTATACAGTCATTCCTGTACGTTTCAAGGGACTTACCAATAAAAATGAGATCAAAACATTTTCCATCATTTTTAAGAGTCTCCAAAGACCCTGATGCATCTCCAATTATAATTTTTATCTTATCCTGAAGAGGCGTGCCTTGAATCCGTTCCTTCACAAATTGCTCAAACCTTCTGCTGATATCCAATGACACCATTTCTTCCTGGAAATTAAAACGAGTATGTTTCCACATTGTTCGTCACAAGGTGATCGCAAAGCTTTATAGCTTACACAGAATGCTGTTTCAGCCAAAGTTACGGCGCTATAACCGGTGAACATTCCAATTTCCAGAATCCGCTTTGCTTTCACCAATTCCGCTTGCATTTTCAAGTACTGTCCTACACAATATTGTGTGAATAATTATTTTCAGTCACAGTTCCTATTCGTGCGATTGCACTAAAACAATGCAACAAGACCTTATCATACAAGCATACCAACGGAATGTCCGCTAAGCATGTCGCTTAGTCCAGACGCCTTCCCATCAGAGAAAGTATCTTGATGTATCTTCTTCTGCATTTCAGTTTCTGATTCACAAGTAGACACAATGAAGCGGTCCAGTTTGGTGACCAAATCGACACATCGAGTTATCCCATCATTTAACGCAGGGTCTCTATTTCTCTCCTGCAATCGCTGGAGCTTGCAAATCAGGTCTGCAAAGAAAATCGTTTGGTTTTATAAAAATAGTATTCTTTCTTTATAGTACTTAAGTAGTACTTAACTCTTGTCGATTCATAACAATCCATGACTTTCCAGTCCGATTCGAAAAGTGCAACAATGAAATATAATTCTCTATAATATGGTTTATGAATTAGCCTAGCTTCTTTTTTGTAGCTTCAGACTTCCAGTATGTAGTGTCGTGTGACGAGTGGAAGGTGTGGCGTTCTGTATTCAACTAACAATGTAAACGATGGCTGCATGAACAGCTGAATTTGATTAATGGAAGGGGTTTTTGTCACCTCATCTAATCAATAACGCATATTCTTCAACACCTCTTGCAACAAAGCTCAATTTGTGCATGAGTCACCTTCCCATCAAACTATCCTTTCTTATATAATACCATTTACATAAAACTTATGACTATGAAATTCTGTCAGTGATCATTGCAGTTACCTCTAGTCATATTCCCGTTCAAGAAGTACATATGGGTAGGCATCCTCAAGCTGCCATTCGAAGCAAGAACTGCCAATAAAATTTTCGTAATACACCAAGAAAAGAGTTTCACAAGAGCCTTCTTATCGTTGGCCTCATATATACTCTGCACTACTCTGCAGTGATAGCAAACTAATCTCCCTACTTCTGCGTAAAACAAGAATAATAATGAAAGTACCTAAGTGAATCGGAAATTTAATTCTCGATTAAAAGGAAGTAGTAAAGTATTAATAATAATTGTATCTGAAACAAGCATATAACAACAGGAAGAGCTATGTAAATGATTTTTTGATTTTTACAAAACCAATTGGCTGTCTCATTAAGTAGCTGTGGATGAACTTTTTATGATTGTTGTTTCTTCAATTAGATTGAACTTTCTTGGTTGTACCAAATACGGCTCCGAATGATTTCCAAATCTGTCAGTAGGCCGCTGAGTTTTGTTAAGTTCAGTTTTAGTGGAATCACTTTTTGCTGGCATGTTGATTGCTGGTTTATCAGGCGAATCGTAAAAGAATCTTGACCCGTCAGCCCAAAACTTAAGATTTTTTCTTCTAAACTTGTGTCTGAAATAGAGTTTGGCAAGCTGCATCCAACCAAATAGCTGTAAAATACAGTATAGATAAGTCGAGTTAACTTTACTTCAGAATTTTAAAGTATTTTATTAATAAATTGTCAATAATTTATCAATACCCCAAAAAAGAAATGGAACGATGCCAGAAGCATAAGGAAATAAGAAACTCCCAAGAGAAGATCCATTTCCGAATCGAAACACCCATTTCGGCTACTGCTCGCCAACTTGTAGCTGCAGATCTTAGCTTTAGTGAGTTTGCAACAACTGCTGGGAAACAGGAAGTCTGCCTTATCAAATGGATGATTCCATAGCCAGTCACTTCTGGAAACGACGCCGCAGCAGCCAAACTAAATTAATTAATTACACGGCTAATTTTTACACATAACCTCTGTTGGGGGTTTGTGCTAAATTCATTAATTCCTGTCCCTGTTCTCTCACGTACGTACGAATTTCTGAGAACCACTCCAAACAGCCGATGATTCTGCAGCAGTATACAAATCGATAAGCATCCTTTCTTCTAATTGATCCGCAAACATAATACATCCTCCAAAAGTGTAAAGTAAACAAAGCAGTCCAAACAATGGTACTACGAATGTACAGAGGCATATCTGAAAAAACAGACATTTTAATCAATAAGATTGTACATGTATTGTATCACTAAAGACATACAAATTAAGTACATTTGAATATTTACATGCTTCGCTTTGGCTACGAGGATTCCTTTCCAAGCTAACGACAGCACTAAAAGTGCATCTCCGAATCCTAAAAGTGCATTTATCAGCAAGGCATAGTGTACCGGAAACGAGCCGAAGGGTCCAGAAATTAATAATTCTCTGGAGAAAGTGGTGGGCATCAAAAAGTCTATCCATACGAAAGTAGTAATGAGAAACATTGCAGAACCCTTGAAGAACAGAAACCAGAATGCATTGAGGACGGACAATTCTTCATAGTGATTGCAAAAGTTGATGGTATTATAATAATTAACCATTTTGAGCTTCATGAAAATGGCAGCTGTTCTCTGAGGACCAGTCATGTATTTATCCGCCTGTGTCAAAGTAAATAAAACAGTTGCACGCTTAATTAATTACGTGCTTTCCTTAGTGAATAACTTTCTTTAAACAAAGTACCTTAGGCTGCGGGAAATATTTATTTGTGACATTCCAATGTAAACCTGAAAATTTGCATAAGCAACATTTCGAAGTATTTGAACTTAATTCCGGATTCTCTGGATGTACTTGCTCTGCGGACGGCTCCTTGCATGGCTGCGTTGTAATTCGAACTTCCTTTACTTCGCCATTGTTTGTTGTTGAGTGCCGTATACTCAAAATGTTTGCAGTGGGTGTAGAATCTGCGCGATGATTAGCAGTGGGGTTGATCGGTAGCGTTTCTTGGGTAAGTTTGTCGAATTTTACGTCAAATCTTGAACCACGTCGACTGCCTATATGATTTTCTTGTGGTGATGGCGATGGCAGTTTACGGCTCATCCTCATGATTTCGAACTTGATTTTCTTGTTTGCAGAGCCATCACAGGTTTCGTTCTTGTTGACTTTGTTGATGAATGCTCTGTAATTCAGTCGCAACCTCGCAACACCTCTTCTTGTGTGTCGCGCTTGAAGTACTTGAAGGGCACTGGGACCTTTAAACTCGCGTAATGAATGTAATGATGTCCGTGGAAACAGCTTTCCCAAACAACCAGCGATGTCATGTGACCCCCACTCCACCTCAAGGACCTCCTCGTCGCTGATCGCAATGAACGCTGAAAGTCAATGCAAAGAGTGTAAAAAAGTTGCAATTCCATAAAGCACGAGGTAAAATTGTGCAATGAAAGACCTCAACGGATCTTGCTGAAAAGCATTGTAAATCAACAACTTTTAAGGAGTATTTATGATTACTGGTGCCGGTTTAGAAGTAGATTCACGTCGATTCGGTTAAAACATTCGAAGTCAAACTCAGTGCAGCAAGAAGTAATATAATAGGAATAAAAAATAGTCACTTTATTGTTTTGAATACTTCCATTACATAAATACAAACTAAAGATGAACTCAGAATAAGTTATTGATAAATCTCATTATTATACTGTCAGTTTAACTGCAATCAACTTGGCTCTGCAAGTCACCGCTGTGTTAATAAACAAGTCCTAGTCAATTAAGTCATAGTTCGTTAAGCGTCAATCAGTCTCATAAGTTCTCGTATTGTCCTTGTCTTTTTTTGTGAAATATATTGTCCTAAATAGCCATTGTATATGAAGAAATAATGAAGATTAGAGGTGAACTCTACGACTTAACAGTGGGAGTTCCGAACAACTTGTAATAGTTGTTTGATGAGGCTCCCTGAATGTCGTTTTCCTGCGGGTTAGCCGACTGCACCAAATGTTGCTGGTACTGCTGTTGATACTCAGAGTACTGCGTTCCAGTGGATCCGTAAGGATGTTCGAAGGTCTCAACTTGAGCTTCTTGTTCGTGGTATGCAGGACTTGGAGGAGGAGTTGTGGTTGTCCTCGTGTTGTTCCTCACACTTCTCGCTTCATTGGAACTGAAAGAGGTGCTAGTCGACGAATCTCCCGAAGTCATTCTGAAAGCAGGTTGGCATTTGTAGACGCTGCACTGAGCAGATCCAACAGATCCCAACCAAAAGGCTTTCTCAAACTGCCTCAGCATCTTTCTCGCCTTTCCTTTAGGCACAGCTTGTTCCACGATGTAGGATGTCAACGTCTTAGCTGTAGGGACTTGAGTGAAGTTAGCTGGGAGCATGAAAGATCCGAATTCACAGGCAAGTCTTTGAGGACACTTGTCCAAGTCCAAAGACCGTGAGTACTTCTGAATGAGAGAAGTCACGTCATTGAGAACGATGTCTCCCAAAGTCCACATTTCTTGCAGGGCCCTTCCTACGTTTTCGTTGCGGACGCCCATCGGCATAGGCATTCCCATCATCATCATCATCCTGGAAAGAATAGAAAGATGATTGATAAGCTCGATAGCTCTATACGTACGATATTGGAGTTGCAGAAGGGCTTACATCATCATCATCATCATCATTCCTCCGGGCATGAGGAGGGCGAGGAGGGAGAGTCCGAGTGGGAGGAGGAGGAGAGGGAGGAGAGGGAGGAACAGCAAAGGTATGGCGAGCAGAAGTAACAGTGGCCACAGATATTGGGAATGAGAATCCTGGTGATGAGAAGGCTGACCCCAGCCTTGATTTACTAAGGGCACGTGGTAGTGATAATAGGACCCTGGGTTGTGGGGATGAGCGTGAGCGTGTGTCGATGGAGCGTAGTGTCCGTGATCTACAAAAATATGCGAGGTAAAGTGAGATTCTTGCTGGAAGTTGGATTGTTTGGATTAATTTTGGATAGTGGAAACTCATTAAGGTAAAGTAAACCTGAGACTTTATTACCTGGAACAACAGCGTAGCCTGAGTCATAGGAGCCTATGACTGATGACAGGAAACAGAGGAGGACTCCTCCCAAGATGAACAAACTGTGTCTCATTTTGATTTCCCGGAAATCTCCCTCAACAGTAAAGTCTTCGTTCTTCAGAAACTTACGACAGTTCCTGAATGACTTTTATGAATTCGGAAGTATTTTCTTAGTAATAGTTTAGTAGTCTAATGCTGACTAATCCTACGGAATGCTAGGAAGAAGTAACTGATAAATTCCGAAGACAACTAGAGAACTTATATACCTCTTCGTCTAGCCTGAGATGCCACACCCTCGGAGATAGAAATAGAAATGCTCTTATTTTCGAAAATCATTCATTCATTTTTGAACCAGATTTCATTGCCATTGTCATCAAATCTTGTTTAATTAGGCAGGTGAACTAGACGATTGAGTTTATTGAGTATCTTTGATAAATAAAGATCAAACATTCGGACCGTTACCAAATAGTCTTCCGTATCAAATGGTATCATCTTCATCGCAAATAATTACTTTCAATGACAATCATTTAGTTTTGACCGGTGACATGTCACTAATAAATGAAATTGATGCCAAAGACCTCATGATTTCTATTATCTGCGAATAAAGCAGGTGCATCTTTAGAGTACTAAAAACAGATACATTATCGCTACCATCATCATGAGTACACAAGCATTTCTGATTTCTGATCAGACGCTTTCAGCAGAAAGGGAATGTCAGTGTGTCATCTGGGTTCTTGTTCGGCGTGACTATTAAAATGGGACCAGTCTCGCTTTATACAATGCATAGGCTAAGACAATGACAATGATCTTTAAGAAAACGCTCGTGCTCGCTTCATTTCACTTTGTCTGTGTATTAATGAGTTTCCAATCGTGATTCTTTTTTCGATCAATTCATTTCTCCCGATTTATTTATTCATTCTCTGTACACTGCGTTTAATAATCAATGTTGTTGAGAACGCAGAATATTAGTACTAGTACAAAACACAAATCATCCTTAAACTATATACATTAAGTTTTGTTTTAGTCTTATATTTACTTTAGTCAGAATTTTGACTTATACCCTCTCACTCTCGAACTTCAAGCACCTCCTATTTGCACTGTTTTGTTAGTCTCAAAGTTAGTTAAATAATGTACTTAATGATTATCAGTCCTAAAAATTGCGTTTACGATCCCACTGTAGCTAATAACAGAGGTTTTAAGTTTCATCGCACTGCTGAAAGCATGCTGAATTGTTTTCAATCAGTTATTACACTACATTGCGTACAACTCACATCACTTGAACACATTTGATTGCTACAGTATTATTATTACTGTTAAGAGATACTTTTACGACGACAATGAGATTACTTTTCTTCACACCACTCATTCTCTTTGCGAACTTGCTCTTCCTCAGCAGCAGTGAAATCATTTTTGATGTTAAAGGTCTTGCGGATATCTTCAGGAGTCTTCCCTTTGATTAAATTAGCCACGGCCTTGCATGTCAAATCCAGGAGTCCTTTGATATCCAAATAGTTAGCAGCCTACAAGCATCAATTCAATCGATAACTACTTACATTCACGCTTTTTCGCATTTCAGGCAATAATACTCTTCGTAATAATTATTAATAACTCACAAGGATAAGTTCAAAAAGTGTTCCCTGGTCGACTTTAACGAAGTCTGCATCCCAACTACTTATGTTATCCGTTCTTCTCTCCCTCGCGTCATCTTCTTCTGGCTGCACTGGGTCATCCTGAACAACAATCATTTTTTAATTCTTTTCCATTAAACAAAATCAAAGGTATTATGAGAAAGGCTCCATGCTTACCTTATGGTAAGTTGCCCACTTAATCACTCTCTGGAGAACTGGCGTATTCACATTATGCAATGGAACAATTTCGTCCTCACCCTCTTCAATTCCCAAATCCTCCAACATAGTCTTAATCATAGCTGAGCACTTAACGACTGATACGTCCACATCGAAGATGTCGTTGTCTGAGCTCTTCAGCCTAATCTTTTGCCCCGTCATATCCTAAAAACCAAATTTAACATGTCAAACGCTAGCTCTCAACCAATACCATCCCATCCTTCGTTATAATACCAAAAACGTTAACAATAATAATAATTAATTGTTCCTCCAGTTTCCCGATAAATCTGATACCCACTCCTTATAATAAAAGAGCAAGTCCTCCATTGAGGATTCCTTTCATGTTCGCACCGTCTCAGCACCTCAAATATTTCGTAATTTGGAAGCTTTTTCGATGCGACTTAACTTTAACTACGGCTTATAATAATTGTTACAGATTCGTCTTAATACTTACCAAAATCCGTCCTCACGTTAAGTTTGGCTGTAGAAAATTACAGTTAAGGCTGGCGATAGCGTTTGCTTCGGAGTTGTTTTATCTTCTGAAGTAGGGCACAAGAGGAGCTTCTTCTTTTAATGGCTTCCACCGTGGGTTACTTTTTGACAAACTTAAAGTACGGAAATATGATGAGTGGGATCACCAGTGCCAAACTGCCTACTGCTGAAGATGATGTGCGTGGACTTCGCAAACTAATCTCTGCTCGTCCACTGACGTCGAGTCGTCGAGTGGAAATATGACAAAGAGGAGTCTATTTTGGTGTCTCGTGGGAAAGCGCCATGCTGTGCACTCTGCACACTGAACAAAAGACACGCGGCTTTGGAAGCGTCAAACAACGAGCGGCGTGAGGCATAGAGTGACACTTCCTAGTTGGCGCTAAATTCAAACTCCGCAACCACAACAAACTTTCAGTCCAGTCTCTGGAGTTTGATAGAAGAGGTCAGCGGAATCAGCACCGACTCCAGTTTATATCGGAAGGCATATTTCAAAATACAAATCATTTTTCCCTTCTTGCTTCAAATATTCATTTCCGAGATGCCGAAAAGATCTTCAGAGGCCGCAGAAGAATCTCCTCGCAAGTTAGTAAGAACATCTTCATCCACTAAGTCGCCGGTAGCTAACTTGAAGAAGGACGATGCTGCGTTGACTGCCATAAGCGATGACGAAGATAACATTGGCGACGATGCAGGGCCTGTGGTGAAAAAGGTTCCTCCTTCAATCGACTTGTTTGGCATTCAAAACAGATTTTTCGTAAGTACTAAATCAATTCAGTTTGAGTGGCCTTCATAATCAGATTTAATTTTATTTATGGAAGGATTTGACTTTTTGTAGGAGCAATTCAGTGTGGATCTGCAGAGTTGTTCATCAACAGCCGTCGATGTTGACGTGTATAAAACACTCCTTCGCGACTTCCCTGATGAGTAAGCTTTAATGCTACTAGCTTTAGTATTATACTTCACGAGTTCATTCACGAGTTCCTTTTGATTCGTGAGGATTTGCAAGATTTTAGTCATTAATTGCATTATTTACGTATGAAACACTTTGGGTTTAGTGAGGAATCAGAGAAGAAAGCCTTGGTTGATCATTTCACAAGAGAGTATCTTACATTACATATTCTTAAGGAAAAATCTAAGTGGAACTCGCTTATCGAACTGAGTGTCCAATTATCACGAGCTGAAGTTTGCTCTCCATCTTTACCTGTCACCCTCATGTCCGATCTGTTCGAGCTTAGTGGTCTCTCTGATTGTGAAGTATTCTTCGAGTACGTCGAAAATAATTTGAGCGTGTGGAAAGAGCCGTTCTTTCTTAATTCTGGAAGAAATGCTATTCTTAGGATGTGTAATGGTAAGTACAATTTGTCTTTAAAATATTTTTTAAATACAAAGTTTTTTTATAAATCGATTTACTTCATATGATACTTTAGATTTACTGCGCCGGCTATCCAGAGCTCAGAATACCAGATTTTGTGGCAAGATTTTAATTTTTCTGGCCAGTTACTTTCCTTTCTCGGAACGATCGGGACTGAATATCATATCAGAATTCAACACGGAAAATGTGACTGTGTATAAAAGTGGTGATGGGTCAGATGACCCTGAGGATAAAATGAACAGAAATGAAGAAGGACACGCTGAAGAAAATACAAAGCTATTTGAGGGGATTGAAATTAATATTCCGGGCCTGGAGCAAATTTTAGCATCTAATAATGAAATAGGAAAAGGGAACAAAGTCAAGGTGGATTATAATTTGTATGTAAAGTTCTGGTCACTACAGGACTTTTTTAGAAACCCTATGAATTGTTACAACAAAGTAGCGTGGAAAACTTTCAGTACTGTAAGTATTTTTAAGGATCATTACTAAATGTCCAGAAAAATATATATGAAACCAATTTGAAATTTTGTTTTGTACAGTACACTCAAGACGTACTTGGGGCATTTACATCTTTCAAAATTGAAGAACCTCGTTCCAAAATCAAAGCTGACGTTAAAAAAACGAAAGGGTCATCATCAGGGTCAACTGAATGCCAAAAAATGCGGTCATCTGTGAACGTCATTCCGAAATTAGGAGATGAGGATTTGTTTTTCCCCAAGTACTTAACAAATAGGCGACTTCTGGAACTCCAATTGGGGGATCCTGATTTCAGACGATACTTTTTAGTTCAGCTTCTCATCATTCTACAGTATTTGACTGCCTCAGTCAAGTTTAAATCGTAAGTGTTTATCGCCACTATTGCCAGTGGATATCGAATTCATGACTTTGAAGAAACAACTAAATCAAAATACATTTGCCGTTTTGTGAAGTGAAAGTCAGGTACTCAGTGAGGAGCAGTTGGAGTTTGTGAAAAAAACAAATGAAAGAATCTACGTACTTCTGAGTGAAATGAAGCCCGGTGGACCACAAATGGCAAACGCTGTAAAGCATATTCTTAAGGTAAATTGATGTCTACATTTCCTCATGGTATTGCACTTGTTCTCATCTTTAATTCTTATTGCATGTTTTTTAATTGCACATTGTATCTAAAACTTAAAGCGGGAAGACTTGTGGAGCAAGTGGAAAAATGATGGTTGTCAGCCATTTAAAAAGCCAGTAACTGTAGCTGCAAACATCACGACTGAACCAGGAAAGGAGAAGGACGCAAACTTGGATAATGATAATGCAAGCGATGAAACTGGAAGTACTGTAAAAACGATTCCAAAGAAAAGATATCTTGGCGATATTATCGAAGAAGCTGATGCTAACCAAAAGTTTCTTCTTGGAAAGTAAATTAACTAATTTCTTTAATATGCCTCTGTCCTTTCTTTAGTGTAACAATAAGGCCCAAATTTATGTTTAACGTTGTAGCTCTGAGCTAACCAGGCTATGGAACATTTGTGGGGACAACTTAGAAGCTTGTCGATCAAAAGCAAGGGACTTTGCTCCATCAATAGAGGAATTTTTTGCTGAAGCAATGAAGGAACTTGATCTTGAATCCACACCTGCTCCAGCAGCAACAGACGCTTCTAAGCGTGAAGTCAAGCCTAAAAAGTAAGTGTGGTTCCGACACACATAGACTTTGTACTTAGTATTTGTAATGTTGTGTAAACAAAATTTATTTTCATCAGACTTCTTGGAAATTCTAACTTCGGATGGAGGTCACTCAGATTGTTAGCAAGGAAGAGTCCATACTTTTTCCAAATGATCAGTGGATCGCCTATTCACCCCCTACAAAATTATCTAGAGTTTATTTTGAAGAAAATTGTTACGGAAATGGAGCTACCTGTAATTACAGAGGAAACGGTATTGACAGACATACTTTAAATATTGTGAGGTGCCTAGTTATATTTTGATTTCTTTTTCAAAGGCCACGAAGCCTTCCTTGGAAGCAAACGGAAAGAAACTTGGGAAGGCTGTCCCTGCTTCAAGTACACTAGCATCAGCACATGCATCAGATAATGGTGGTGAATCATTGGCACAACAGGCCGGAGAAAGTGAGCCGGTGGGAGAAAGCGAGCCGGTGGTAGAAGGTGGAGCAGACGAAAATGACGAGCTCTTGAAAGGCGTTAAAGATGATAATGCTATGGACGATAACGAGGAAGGAGAAGTGGACAAAAACGTTCGAAATCTGACTGAGGATGAACAGAGCGCATTAAGTAAAGCTCTTGGAGTAGAGTGGAAAAAATTAGCTGCAAAACTCGGATTTACGTCAGACGAGGTAAGTATTAGCATGCAATAAGGTTTTTAAAGTGTGTAGTAAGAAAAGTTCTCTTGTAACGACTATTTGTAACTACATAATTGCAGGTAGAATACTTTGAAGCTGAGAAAAAGGCCAGTGCTGGTGAATACATGCTTAAAGTGTGGACAGAACAAGAGAAAGACGACGCTACTGTTGCAGACTTACTGTATCAGCTAGAAGGTCTTAAACTGAGAAACTTAGCTAATACTGTTTTCCCGTGAAACTTATATACTAGCTGTAAGTAGATTATATATAAATAATAGTTTTATTTTCCTAGGAATTCCTCTAGTAATAATGAATTGTGTAAATATGAATGCATTTATTAATTCTATAAATACTGAGGAATGTTGATTATGTCATCTGTGCAAAGCACGGAGTGATGATGAACAGTAGTGCATTTTTATTTGTGTTGAACTTTCTTACTATTCGTGATATTTCCATTGATTAAATTTTGCAATAAATACTGTTGACTGTATTGCAGCTACCAGTTTGCAAAGCAAATCGATTTTAAGAAGACATTGGTAATCTAACCGGATTTGAGTCCAGAGATCATGTTACTCAGTTCGATACAAATGTTGACAAGATGATCAGGATTATGGTTGTTGACATTTCTTCGGTTATCAAGCTGAGTGTGTGCAAGATAATCATAATTTGTTATCGCACCTTATATAAAGCTGATCGAGAGCTGAAGTCTAGAGTCCAGAGGCAGGGGTTCAACTGAAGAACTGATCGAGCCTGTGTCATTTTTATCAAGTTCATTAATCTCAAGTTACCCAATAACTAATCGCTCATTCATCAATCGTAACAGCATTTTATACTAATTATTCAACTTGTTTCATTATCAATATAGTTAAGGACATTAAGGACTCGATCTCTTTTATCCTTGATTGACGAATTCAAAGATAATATTATGCAGATTAAAGGTTTATGATTTATATTTGAATATAGAGCAATTAGAAAAGTGCAGTAAATTGAATAAATATAAAAGAGAGTGTGGAGCTGAGAAAATGATTAACTAATAAATCATCTCTCTGAACCATGCTGGAGTTTGATAACCTAATCCTCGTGTACAAGTGTACAAAATACTTTGATTATTAAAAAAGTGTGAATCAATCACAAAGCATGACGCAAAGATGTGGTTATCTGCGAATACCCCGTGTTTTAATTAACTCCGTGGTATTTGAAGTACCGAGGACCGAGATAACAGAGTTACACAAACTGCTTGAACGCAGGCGAGAACTGAAATATGCAAACAATTACTCATACCCTCTCAGACCTCAGCCGAGATACTAGATGATAGGAAACCTTGAGTAGGTAGGATTGGTTAGAAGTAAAGGATGGACTGTTACTCAAGTCACAAAACTCACAAGCACGACAAAAAATAAGCGAATCCCCAACTCATTTAACCCGTTTTATTGCACTTAAATAGTTCGACCAGGAGTTCTTATGTGTATGCAAGCTTCTACCTACCTACGAGGAGTGTGAATGAATACAAGAAGAAACTGTCTTAATACTGTTGGTGCTGGTACTTACTTAGTTAGTAGTAAAGCAGAGTGTCCAGCGAAAAAAGGCATCGGACTACCCCAACGATTAACGCAGTCGGATTGGAATTCCACTCGAATGGTTGAGTACTTGAATACAACTTAGCAAGCAATTACACTCTCGTCCTGCTCATGCCAAATATGCGAACTTCTGCTAAATAGCTCGTCTCAAACTTTTGTCTCTGTATCCTTCACTCCATGCGCCCAACTCCAACTCTTCCACATTCTCCTTTCTGCTTTAACTACTACATTGTACCCACATGCTAAAATAACGAATGCTCTCTCATCTCCCCATTTCGCACAGCTTGCTAGCAATATTAATAATGCACTACCAAAATGCCAATATTTGCGAGGAGCTGTGCAAGTCCAGTTCGTCCAGCCAGGAGCAACTTCAAACTTCATCGTCTCTCTTCTTTAGTCTCCACCAAGATCTCATCCACTCTACAGAGTAACCGGTCCGAAGAACTTCATCCTCGGATTTCTACAGTCCAAAGTTCGCTACGCTCCCCTCATCATCCATGTAAGACGAGATTGGTTAATTAAAAATTATCTTTCGATGTGCTTCCACAAATACATATTTCCCTATCTTTTCACCAACATCACTTCCACATCCACGTATACATTTCATATCATCCCATGACCGACTCATTATTATTGTTATCCTCTCCCAGCCTCAGCGTCTCCTATTCTCGACCCTCACATATTTTTATCAACTTTATGCCCTGTGAAGCAAGTTAGAAAGATCTAGTCTTCTAGTCGGTGTCTAACCTCTAACAGCAGCCTTCACAGACTTCACACATACACGACAAAGAGCGTTACACTTTTGGGGACCCGGCACACAGCTCTCACACACTCCATTCCCTCTAGAAAGAAAATCTAGGTTCTAGATAGTTCAAAGTTCAAATTCAGTTAAAAACTCAAACAAACGTACCGTTGTCAAACTGTCAACTGTAGTTTGTAGAGATGGAACTCGTGGAGGACTTCCAAGACGGTGGAGGCGTGAGGAGCAGCATGAAGTTTGCAGGGGGAATGGACATCATTGCTCGCCCGAATTACACAGACATGTTGAAGTTCGAAAGAGACTTCAACCACCACGAATCAAAGGAATGGATGGAAGAAAATTGGACAATTAGTTTCTACTATGTTGGCGCATACCTCCTCTTCATCTTCCTGGGAACTCAGTGGATGCAAAACCGACCACGTTTTGAACTTCGAGGACCTCTCATCGTCTGGAACTTCTTTTTGGCTGTCTTCTCCATTTTCGGAACTTATAGAACTATCCCAGAAATCATATACATTCTCAACAGAAAAAATGGATTTCATCACTCAGTCTGCTACCCGAGGTGTGTAAAAATACTTTGTAGACTTTGTACACAACTGTTTTGATTGTTCTTCTAGCATGAATCTTATCACTATCGCAAATCTCAATCATTCATTCCAAAATGTTTCAGCTGGGGTCAGAACCAAGCTTGGCAAGCTTGGACGTACCTCTTTGTCGTGTCAAAAGCTCTTGAACTTGGAGACACTGTGTTCATCGTCCTGAGAAAGCAACCTTTAATCTTCCTCCATTGGTATCATCATGTCACTGTTCTTCTATACTCGTGGTACAGCTATTCGGAATTCATTGCTCCGGCTAGGTGGTATGTTACCACTAACTTCACGATTCACTGTAAGTCCGACAATAATGTCTAATTATTCAGACCAGATAGTCAGATGCTCAAGTTAATAATTGATCCTTTCCTGTCTTCATTCAGCATTCATGTATACTTATTACGGACTCCGAGCTATGCGCTACAGAATCCCCAAGCCAATTGCCGTTACCATCACAAGTCTTCAACTCGTACAGATGATTGTCGGAGTAATTGTTAATGTTCATGCCTACCTGGCTAAGCAAAATGGAGAAACCTGTGATGTCAGCGATAGAAATATTCACTTGTGTCTCATCATGTACTCGTCCTACTTCATCCTGTTTGCTCGCTTTTTCTATTCTGCCTACCTTACCAAGAAGTCCGTATCAAAGAGCTCAAAATCAAAGCTACAATAATCTTTCAGAAAAATGACCTTATAGACTTAACTAGACTTTACAAACTCTGCAGACAGATATTGTTTCTATATTACTTTATTACCAGTAACTTTATTTTGTGTGCCAATCTTTGACAGTATTCCTTCATACGACGAAGTAATCGAGTTACCATTCTCAAAATTAACATTAAGCCCCGTACGATCGTACTTTCCTGTAATTGAAGGAATAATAAGTTGATTAATGATTGAATGTACACTGAAGCTATTAGTACCAAGTAAGTCATGTAGACAAGTCATACTTAATGCTTTATCGTTTATTCTAATGAAATAAAAAAATATCACATGTTATAGTTTGAAGTTATGCTATGAGTTATGCATATCAGGTATTCGAGGGAAGTGACTTTGGTAATGGGACAAACGAAGGATGAGGGGGATTTTCAGGACATGGTCGCAGTTTAGCTGTTAATAATTTGGTCCAAATGCTTCTCTTATGTGCTCCTTCTGCTAAAGCGTCTATCAGCTTCATCGCTGCATCCTGAGAATTTCCAGTTTCCCATTATTATTTTTTAAATCACGTATTACTATATAGTATTTTTATGACTGTAGGCAAGAGTGGAAAAGGTTCACGGGTTAATTCCCTATTCTCTTGAACTCACCTTCAATGTTTTGTGTTGACGTGGCTTTAAGTATATCATACATCCTCGAACTATCTCATCTAGTTCTTTTTCCTGGACATCGATCGTTTTACATAAGCTTCTCATTCCCTGTTCAATTTAAAAGTAATTTAGCACAGGTCGACATAAACCTTTTTAAAGATATCTGAACTTCTACCTCTAGTATCGTAAGTTGTAGCTTGAATGCCTGGGTAAACGTATAGTACTGCCTGTCTTTATTTTTAACGTTCTCGCTAGCAGTTGCTAAACTCAAAATTAACGAGGAAAGTTTGGGAAACACTTCTTCTAAAATTCGTTTTTTCAGAAAAGTTCCGCAAGTATCGCAAATTACTAAAAGCAGTTCAAATGACTTTCTGACAACCACGTAATCGTCCTCAGAAAACCTGTAAGAATGTTACGATTATTAATATTAACACCCTCAATTGTATTGTAGCATTGTACAATTACGGATTAATATCTTACCGTGGCACAATATTTTGCCAAACTGTGTGCGACAAAGGCAATATAGCATCTTCTTCAAACTTCAATATGCAGAAACCTTTGATCAGACAATCCATGCTAATTAGCCGTACCGAACGCTCACTATTAGGCAAAAAGTTAAGGACACGTTGGCAGATAATCAGAGTAGTACTCAGATCAGAGCTTAATTGCTTTTCGGTATCCTCTGGCTTTAACTCCATGTTTTCGTCGAGATTTTCGTCTTCAATATTACTGGACACGTTCTCCGTGTTAGTTGGTTCAGTTACATCTGAATTCAAGTCTATTCCAACCGACTTTTGGTAGTCCAGCAGTTTTTGAAACAATGATGTTCTTGAAAGATTCGTGTGTGATAAAAAAGATGTCCTTTCTTTACCATCTTCTGACTGATTGTCATTGCAAGTTTTAAAAAGGTATAAAGAGGTCAAAAATGCATAGAACACTTTTACATAAACACTCTGAAGATAACTTCCACTTAATGGATCGCATGAACGAGTCAAAGCGTCTTCTACCATACTGATAAACTGACCTTGTCTGAAATCAAAGTACTTAGCTAAGTATATTAGTGCATTAGGGCAGTTAGGATGCAATGACAGATTATTCATTCTCACAATTAATTCATTTAATATAAATGACTGATTTTGCTGGAAGAAGCTTTCAAGACTTCCAGTGTCCTTAGCTAGTCGCTCTAAAGCTCGCACAGCTGTTGCACTTAATAAACTTGAAGACTCCTGTAATCCTGCATACTCTACTATTAAGTATAGAGTCAATGCCATACAGTAGTCAGGATAAAGTTCAGTCATTAGCCCTAAGCCTTCCAAAAGACACGCTTTTCGCAAATCCACAACTGACTGAACCCTAGGAGCCATTGCTTCGATTGCTGAGAGAATCACTTCAGACGAAGTAATATCGATCACTGATATATAATTCGAACATAGTTCTGACACTTCACATGGACCAGGAACGACACTTATGTCTTCTCCATCCCTGCCAACAAAATCTTTATCAGTCTTCTTGGTTTTACGATTTAAACAGTCCAAAAGAAATTCGTTTAGAGTAAATAAGCATCCTATGAAATTTGTATTCATTTCTCCACTAAAATCGTTTAACTGTGTATAGAATTCTTCCAGGACATCATCGAAATCTGAAGCTGCTCTAACTCCAGCTACACATATTCTCTTGCACAGCATCAACTTCTTGTCGTTCTTCAACGCTCCTTCATAATGCAGCACAGAAGATGAGCACTTATGAACTAGTTCTGTTGCAAGAGTAAACAGTAGGGACAGAAATTTCCTTAGCTCCATGAAATTAAATTTGATCAAAGTCAAAGAGCTCAGCAGTTTTCTCATTGAGATCTCGAGATCTCTTTCATTTCCACTTTGGAGTTGTTGTAGAGCTCTTTCAGAAACCTCCACAACTGATTTATAAGAAACTACGCACACTGGCGAGCGTTCCTTGGTTGGCGTTGAAGTTGACGTAACTCTAATGGAAGAAATTTCTTGTGTAGAATCGGAATAAGATCTCAGCAGCAATATATTGTTGAGCAAAACATCTCGGACTTGAGGAAGTTTCCTGAGATAAAAAATTCTCTAATTCTCTAAACCTGGAATGGAAGCGCACAAAGTACTTACTCGTTACAAACATGAAGCAATTCGTTAGACAATTTAAGGAGACAATCCCTATAGACAGGGTCTTCTGCTAATAAAAACTCTTCGCCCATCTCGGTGAAGACGAAAGCAAGCGTTTTATCTGGGTTCTCAAGCAAACTCTTGTCATCCATGAATCGTACTCCGACAGCTACTGCTTTAAACAATACTTCAGTTCCTTTCTAGGTTTGAAATAATTTTGACTTGACACTTTAGAAAATCTTAGATATGGCAATGGCATATGGCATTCAGAAACTCACAAGAACAATTTCTTGAAAAACCCGACCAGCCTTGAGCGTCAGCATGGGTCTCAAATTAGAAACAATCCCAGGAAGAAACATGAAGAACTGCCTGGTCGCTTCTTCATCCTTATCACACGTCGTGGCATAGTTTTCAATTATTTTCAAAGCAGTGACTCTACAGGACACAACAAAAACGGTACTTAAGTACGATAAGTAATCAATTGATTTTCAATTTTAATTTCAGAATACCAGGATTACCTAATTTTCCTGTTACAGTCCATCCCAGCTACTTGAAGCATCAGAACAACTGAGAAAGCCAAAAGAGGCATTTTTTTGTCTTTAACAATCTTGTCTAAATGAAGTGAAAAACTATTCTTGACTAAAGCTTCAATTGACGTCACAACTGCTTCCAATTCAGTCTCAGAACCTCGAACCACTGTGATTCACACACAAACTACGATAATAATTGAATTCATTGATACTCATTTTATAAATGATGTATTATACCTTTCGTGGGATCGTCTTTGCTTCCGATTGCCACGTGAAGTCTCTGAAAGACCTCCAGAAACATTTCCCAGCACTGCACTTCACATTTGCACAGGACTTCCCTCAAAGCTTTGAAAATTTCTATCCGCTCCTTTTCTCTATTAACGACAAAAGCTTATTACAACTATTATAAAGCTAACCATAAACGGTTCTCATTTTATAACAAAATATTGTTCGTAGTATAAATCACTTCGAAATGCCATGCAACTTACTTCAGCTGAGAGATCCTCTTTAGGTGAATCACAAATGGAAAGACGATATATTCTACTAAGAAAGCTGGCGTTTTTCGCTGCTTATCTTCTTCCAACGCTGTGTTCAACGCCTTGCGAAACTTTTTGAGATTTTCTTGACTCGGTTGCTGTAAGATTGCTGTACAAAAAGGTCTCAGCAAAAGGAATTCTGGCGATTCCTGAAACTTTTCTCTGGACGTGGTTGAAGAATCTGTTGATGACATCTTCTCTACGTTTTCTAATTACTATTATGGTCCAAAGAATAAGTATTAGTGACTAAGACTTCAACCGAAACTAATTTTTATTCTCAGACGAAATCATTTCCGATTCGAAGATCAGAAATCACAATAATATAATAACACTAGCACCAAATTCGCGGGTTATTGGGGTAGTATGAGATTTGATAGGGTCAACTTTTGCGACACATACATTCCCAGATAGATTCCTTTCGTCGAAATTCGTCAGGAGAGCAAGCTCTCGATAATATACACCAGTTCTGGCGACACTCGGTTTAACACCAGCTATGGGATGGCTATGAAGTGCCAAGTTTTAAGAGGACAACTTTTATTCACGTGAATTCACAAACTGAATATTTAGAGTGAATTTTTGCCACAGTTAAAATGTTTTTAATAATATAATTTCTGTTTATTACCAGAATACAGGAAAACTTTAATAAAGATACTGCATCTATATATTTCGTACATAAAATTCTCGGTGCTAAAATAAACTAAAAATAAAATAACGACGATTAGTGAGAAGATTCAGGATATGATAATGACCCAATATAGATTTTCAAATCATTTCAGAAGAAGCTCGAAATTACAGGTTGATGTTCACGAAGATTTTGGGACATTCTTCAGCAACCAAAACGGAGTTGGAAGTGCATACGCTGGAGGAATGAAGTCACTCATAGTAAATGAAGACTTTTCAACGACTCGCTTCGTCTTTTTAGATGCAATCCACTCAGTATCGTTCAATTCAAGACAAGGAAATTCTATAATGGTTTTTTTGCTGTTGAAATCATTCTGGGTATTACCAGTATTGCGTACTTTTTCAGCACAGGAGGAATAAGGTACTGAGTATTCAGCTGAAGAGATGGTGCTTCGTTGTGGAAACTCAGTGCTGTACGACCGTTTCCGAGATCGACACAACCACTTGGATAAATCCTCAGATGAGTTGTTAACAGTGCACTTCTGCGTCAAGTCCCGTTCCAAATTGCTGATTTCTTGTTGTTGGGCACCAGCATTGTCAACAATTTCAAAATCTTCATCAAACTCGTCTGGAAGTTGTGACGAACAAGCCTCAGTCTTCATCTCAAGTATCCAATCTTCTAGACTGAAGTCCTGTGATGATACAGTCAAAGATATAATGATATAGTCAGCTTGCTGGAAAGTTCCGTCGGTACGTTATAAATAATAACACACACCTGAAGGCTAGGAGTGGCCGTGACTTGTCTTTTTCCAAGTGAAGCTGGAATTTTTGGGGGTGCTCTGAAGCTTATAACCGATGGAGCGTCTCCCTTCACTGGCTTGTGGCTCGTAAGATCTTTACCGACTTTCTCGTCATTGTAATCCACGTACCTACAAAAATGGTTCACTAATTCAGAAATCGTGCAATATTATAAATCTTTCTTCGCTTAACATTGTGTGTTATGGTCCACAGTCACACCTCTTGGGCATTGAAGCAGTATTTCCAACATCAACTAGGCCTTTAATTCCCTTCGCGGTAACGTTTCCCCATTGTGATACTGCTTGCACACTCCCTTCCTCAAAACCAACTTCTATTGGAGCAGATGAAACAGGTACATTGCAGCATCTAGTAAAGTCACAATTAAATCTCCTATGAACACAAGTTGAGATTAAAAACCACTGCCAAAGTACCAAATACAGCTTACAGTGTCACGTCAGGGATGTGAAGATTGAAAAGCTGGGTATTATCAAATGAGTCCAAATTCTTCAGAGTCGCTTGTAGACTTCCCAGAGTAATTAACGTGGAGTGGAATCCTTCCTACATTCAATCAATTAAGCAATAAGTACCTTATCAATTAATTTATTCACAATTATATAATTCCTATAACCCATCGAAGACAGTCATACACGCGTATCAACAAGCAAATTACCTGCAAAGAATCAACCTGCGAATTGCTGATCAAGTCAATCTGTCGCGTGAGCTCAACTTTGCGATTGACAAGTCTTGCATGCATCTCTTCGTACGCTGCATTAACATCTTCTTTAGCCTGCAAGAATAAAATCATATCATACCCAAGTTCTCATCCACATACCCAGAAGAAATGCCAAATGTACACTCATTACAGTTTTAGAGTTAACTTGAACTTCAGTTGCAGCGTCTCTGAGAGTCTTCAGCAGTTCCTCCGCCCCTCCGATTTTCTTCGCCAACTCCTCCTCCAACCTCTTCTTCACTGCTTCACGGTTACTGACCATCCTGACGTCTCAATTTTATACGATCCCCTTGCACTAAAAATCTATCAAAAAACAAACACTAAGTTAGTGCACGTCTATCATTATTCCTGAAGGATTTTATTAATTTATTCTAAAAATAACTAGTACAATTATGCTGATCTGCACATATGCAAATGCAACAGCCCGGTTGGAATCGATGGAACGATCTGCACCAGAGCCTCAGAAACTATTCTACTGCCTTCAACTTACCTTCCAGCGATGAACTGACCAAATAATGAAGTATTTCTAAAAGCAAAGACCATAAACTCACCTGCTGCTCCTCCCACTGACACCCTAATGACTCCAAATGAGAGTGAGAAAGTGAGAAATGCTTATGAAGAAGTAGTAACGGGATGAGGTTGGGTCGGCCGGAGTGGCTACGTGACTCGTGTTCTCGTCCTCATGGCTTCTTCTTCCTTTCCATCCTCCACCACCACCACCACCACCACCACCACCACCATCCTCATCTTCATTCACCACCTTCTTATATGTGCTTTTCCTCGTTTTTTTGTCCTGCACTTTTATAGTACTTACCTATATGCTCCGTTTATGTCCCTCAGGAACGCATAGATCCCAAAATTATCCCAAAATTCCCAAACTTAACGGACACAACAATCTCTTTGGTTGTTTCGTCTTAAATCTTTATTTAACAACAATGAGAAGTTGAGTGTATGCATCAGACTCAACACTCAAAAACACAATCCTTTTCGTACACAATGAGGTCTTACATTTATTTCAAATTAATATTAGGTACATGCGAATCGTTGTCTGCTCTGCATCTCGCAAACTTCATGCACACTTTCATGTATGCATAAAATAACATTATGGTCAAGATTCAAGAAAGTATTTATAGTAGTTATAATTTTATATTGTGTATGAATTCTGTTTCAGTATAATGCTTGTGTGAACTAAGGAACGAAGATCCCGTACACGTACCATAGATTTATGTTTCATACATGTGTCTATGAGCTGTCGCAGGTAGGATTTTTTATGTACGCTGTAATTTAGACACAATGACGTAATCCAGTTCATAGTTCGATACTTCAATACATGATAAAATAACGGAGAAGTGATAGAACAGTGTGTGTAATAGTGTGTAATTGTAATTATGATTTCACACTACAACAATTTCTGGTTGGTTGGAAGTTCCACGCAATCATCGAAATGACTGGCTTTTCCCAGTCAACGGAAATTACTTGGTGATCCCTTTATAATAGACCAATTTGCGTGTGTGTTTATTAATTTATGCCTGTAGTGTTCAAGGACCACTAATATCATCATAACCAGCAACCAAGCACCAAGAGCAATGGAATTCTCGCTGAATGATTCTTATTGGACATATATGTTGCATGCATTTATGAAAAATTGTAAAGAATTTCGTAGTTCTAGTTCTGTATTCATTTATTTATCTATCCTAAATCCTAACTCATTATCCTTTTCGAGGGAACAGCCCTCGGGCTACATATGCTAGCTGCTAGCAGTTGGAACCTTGAGGAAGGACCTTTCTAAAAAGATCCTAATCCTGGCCATTTCCTTTAAGTAAGGAGATCTGAATCAAGAAATACATGATAATCCTATTTGAAACAATTCCACAAACTAACTGTAATGTTTAGTTCGCAGATTTGTAACTATATGATTCACAGCTTTCTTAATACACAATCAGTTACATCAATGTAGGAGTTCCAGTTCAAGTTTTTTATGTACACAAATAAGTCGGTGAGTCATTACTACGTACAATCTCTAACATATGTGGAATTCTCGCAAGCATTCATCTGAAAGAACATTTTGTACGAAGCATGCAGTAGTACATCAGTACCTTTCGAAATTGGAAGGAAATCATGGCTTCTACCGTAATCCGATAATCTTTAGTCTAAAATCAAATCAACTTCCCATAAGAACGTGAAATCTGGTGTAGTCACGTTTTGTAGTTAACTTTCTCCTTGGTACGGTCAACTGCTCATAATAATTCAACTCTCAGTAACTCACACAAACGAGTGCTTTCCAATAGCATATCCAATAATCCAAAGATTACAGGTAAGGTAAAATGGATAATTACGATACACTTGACATACAAGGCTACAGACTTTCACTAAACATTTCTTATTATCTGTGTATAATATTTATAATACCACCACCAAATTTCAGATCAGCTTGTGTATAAATAAATAATAAATAATAATAATAGTCTATGAAAATATACAACATCCATCTACTAGTGGTAGTTGTAAGTTTACCTCATAATTTTAGACATGTCGAGAGTCGAGGCTCGAGAGCTTCAAAATCAATTTATTATGCATCACACAATAATATACGATAACATTCTTGTTGCATTTAAGACCTGCTACACGTACATTTGCATAATAATTCTGACGCAATCCCACAGTACAAAAGCACGTATCTACTTTAAGTGTGTATTTCACTCGTACTTTGTTTATAATAGCCATACCTTGAATCTTCAAAACTTATGAACAGCTTCTACAATTTACAATGTACGTGTGCTACTACATCAAAGAAATCTTGAGGTGTAAGTGGTACATTATTTACCAGTACTTTCAATGCATTCATATTATAATGATCTGTACATTTCCACGGGGCTCAAGCAGTACATGATAATGACATGACACACCCACATGCATTATTCTAATGACACGAAGAATAGAAAAATACGGACAAGTATCAAATGCGGCTACATCTCATAAGTGGGAATGAAGGGAGAAACTTATTCAAGAGCCCATTTCTCGCGAACGAGGTAACATGAGACTTTCACTCTCTCGACAACTTTCCAGACTATCCAGACTTTCACTTTTCATGTGACTGCGTCCCTTGAGATTTCACTCCGCTAGTCTCTTTGTGTCGCAAGCTCAGCATTTATCACCAACAATGATTGACATCCATTCCACGAACTGTTTAAGTTCAAAACTTTTATCGTCATGCACTTCAATGATCTTCAAAATGCTTTCTCCATTGTAAAGTATACTTCTTGCTTTTATGTCCAAACAGTTTACGCATCTCTAGTGATAAACCTGCTCATAGTCAGTTCAATCGTTTTGGATAGTGTGAAATCTGATCCATGCTCTACTCTGATATACAACCCAAACAGAATCTCCAAAGTTTACATAACTATTACCCCTATTACCAGATCCTTATACATATTCAATCTCCATACCCAAATGTTGCAGTGTCACACAGTTTTTTTACAGGTACATACTTTCAATAACAGTCCCACAGAGTTCCTACTAAAAATTGAATAAATCACTCAAACTCTGTAATGGCAGAATGAGGGCAGAAGTGAAGTGTAGATACTAGATACATCTTATTGAATACTTGATATATGGAATATACAGTATTATATTCTACAGAACTTTTATACCGTATTTGCTAACGTACGTCATTCTTATCTTTCGAGGATTTAAACACTAGCCCAGTTACACAGCGAATTCGACTTAACAAGAATTGGTCTATCCAAGGAGAAAGGAGAAAGTCCCTCTTCCAAGCTCGATGAAAAGACGAGATGCTCCAAGATTCCAACAAAGTGTGTATGAGTAAATAATGGTCACGTATAATTACGAGAAATAGTTGATCCTCGTGGACAGCAAAGAATTTTTCATTCAGACAGTGGATGCCAATATTGGACTTGTTCCTTTTGTCTTGAAACCATGTCAGACCAATGATCCAAACCTTTCCCTCTGGCAAACATGAAGGATCCCAGGACTATTCGTCCAGCCGCTTGATCTGCAAATTCAATTTCTTTCATTTACCATCCCCAATAAAATTTCAATCAAATTAGCGCCACTACCTCTATACTTCCATCTAATTCTCAGCTTTGGCGTATAGCATCATTAGCATAACATAACATATAGGATATGAAAAAGGTGTTCACATTTCATGGGAGAAGGTTATCTCATTTGCGTCATTCTCTGTGAGCACAATCTATTATCTCCAACTGAGTTTTTCAAGGGAAAGCAATTCGTATAATAATGCAGTGCAAAGAAGACATAATTTCAAGGAAAGATAAAACTCGTATTATAGTAACCTTGCGTAAAACACACAATCGAAACAACAAAGTCCGTATGTTACTTCGTATGAGTATTGCACACAGAGAAACACAAACACCTACCTATGTGTGCGTGTATATATAAATATAAGAGATATGGCCAGTTTAAGAACTCGTATTAGTCCATGAATAGTTGGATTAAGGGGAGGTGTGGAGAGCAGAGCATATAGCAGCATAGGAAGAAAGAAAAGAAAGTCGTAAGAAGTGTGTTTATCGTACCCTGACCGGTTATACCTTTGTTATAGCCCGGTTGAGCGTACTGCAGTTGGATGTTAATACTTGCAGAGTCCAGCATCTCAGGTCCCAGTTTGAAATGGAAGCTCTCATTAAAACTGGCACGACATCCAAGCAACTGCAATCCAAAATGACACGTTTTACCTTTTCCACGATAGAATTAACCCATCTTTCACAATTAACCTTGAAACTTTCTCCATCTCTACTTTGCCTCGTTACTCTCAAGTCTGCCAAATAAATATGCTTCTCAAACGAACTGAATTGTTTACAGAACCAAGTATGCTGTCTTTCATCATAATCTTAATCCAAACTTCGAAGGTAGGTCAACGTCCAATCTAAATGTGTAGTACCTTATTCAATATTTATACAGTTCACTAACTAACGTTTATTCTGGTAAGAGATAGATAAATTATTTTCAACTCATGTCTACTGTAGCATTAGTAGTTTGTAGTTCAAAATGTAGGTTCTCCAAAGACTCGTCATATCTTGAGTTGAATCAGCAGACCACCACGCCACACTCGGCACTCCAGCCCCAGTAGTACCTGCCTTCCTTTCTTTTTCTTCTGGGTATCAATTAGACATTCATAAAGAAAAGTTACTTTTCAAATTCTCCGTTTACATCATTTCAGATAATGAATTACTAATGAAACTCTCTCGCAATTAAGATTTCGAAAGGTGCCATTGAGTTGAATGGCTTCCAGTCACTGTTTATATATCTACAAAAACTGTTCCTATCAACTTTCTCCATATAGCTTTATTTCCTTGTTTCAAGAATGTACTATGTATCTGACTATCCGCTTCAAAAGACCTGAGCGTCGAACTTAGCAGTTGTTTGCGCACATTTTTCTTCGAAAAGATACTTTGTACTTTGTGAGAGCAAAGACGTTGACCAGAAATTTTTAACCAAAATGGTTTGAGAAACTTACCGAAGTAACATCTGTTTTCTTCGTCTTGAGAACTTTGGTGTTCTGTGCGAGACATATCTTTGCATACAGTCCGGAAGCTGTCTCTTTCGACTGAAACATAATAAGAATCAAACATCAAACTTTCACTTTGGTTCATTCATTCTGGAGCCTTTTTATTCACAAATTTTTTTCTTATTTGTTCAACAAAGCTGCGCAATTCCTTTCAATCGGACCAACCAATAAATTTGTGAGGTACAACAAAACTAATATCGATATCATATAAAAGAGAAACGAAGAAAAGAGCAAAAGCCTTTTGAAAATCACGGAAATGGCATGCAACTTAAAAAGTTCTTATGTGAAAATGGTAAGAAAAAGGAAATCTGTTGCGAAGAGTCATTAAATCTGTTCTTTGTTGACTCATCCACAAATATATACACATACACATCTAAACAAATGCAATCAAAACCACATTCAGCACAACCTTCTGAAGCGCTTATGAAACAAAGAACAAAGATTTTCTACAGACACTTTAAGGTTTCACACGTTGGTAAGTAGACTAGGACGAGGCCATTAGGAGAGAATCAGTAACATGCATTCATGCAGCAGAGAAGGACACTTGTAGATGAATCAAACCTTTACCTTGATTCCTCGAGCTTCAAAGAGTGTCACAGTTAAACGTGATATGTTCCCGTTGTAACAGAGCGACACTAACACTTCACTCAGGTTGGGTGACACTTCTCCGACTTCTCGACCAAGATCTTCTTTGAATACCTACAGAAAAACCCACATTTTCATGTGAACCACTCAAATCATGTCGATATAAAATTATTCACGCTTTCTTGCGAACATGTGTCATATGTGCTCATTCATCTGGGCGATCTTTTGCTTCAATACGTTCGAGAGAAAGAAGCAATCAAGCACATAGGGCGATTCACCCGAAAAAGTTCAGCACAAAGCACAATAACCTAAAAGACGACAATCTTCGCTCCGTAAACTGCCTAAGAATATTGTGCTTACTCAAGATTCCCAGAACCCCAGAAGATTGTCCTCAAACTGCCTAGTCCTCAAATCTAATGAGTCCTCTCTTTCCCTGGTGTATAGGAATATTGACTCTCTTTCGGATAAAAACATTTTCAATTGATCTAAGGAACACAGGTTTTGTTAATTGTCTCTTTCTCCTACCTTTCACGAAGACAGAAACATCGCACTTTGTACAGAGCCGAACCTTGATGAAAAGTTCTTTTTGTACGACGGTGATTGTCTGAAGATGGTTGATAAAGCGAACACTAATAGAGAAACCATTATCAAAAGTTCTTTCAGCGTTTCATCCTTTTTAACAACAAGTTCCTTCAGCACAAGACATCCATATAGAGTCCTTCTGTTAGAAGCAAAATTGTGTGATTCTTCTAGTTTTCTTCAATAAAACAGCCCACAAATACTTCTATACAGTATACATTTAATCGTGAATACTTTCTGTGTATAGAGCTCAGAGACTAGAAAGCAATTTCTTGTACTTGTAACCCGAACCAAACTGACGCTCGTGGATGTGAGTTGTGAGTGAGTGTATTAGAAGGGAAAGTCAGATATGCTCTGGACTTGGATTAACTTTCTTTACTTACTGAAGTGTTTGGATTGTCGGTAGTATTTCCTACTTAGGTCGTTCTCTTACACACACTAACCGTTTTCGGAGTAATTGAAATTACGTAAGCTTCTTGCATCGATGATCTACTCTTAGAAAGTATGACGCAAGCAAAAAGGCTTACCTGCTTTCCGAATCCCCACTCCACATCTTTTAGCGGCTTGCTTATGTATCCGATGACTGAGTGCTTTTTATTTTCTTCTTCAATGTCATAAAATGACAGCTTCAGTGACCTTTCGCTCAGGGCTGATTTTGAAATCTGTTGAAAGTTAAAAATTCAGTTAAAGAATTATTTTTCTTCTTTCTCGTATACCCAAGAGACAGTATATAACTTTCCCCTTTATTTCGTGTACAGGTGCACCCCAATTAGCATGCAAAAGACAAAGACAAAAAGGCAATTCGTTTTCCTTCCAAATCTAATTCCATCCGTCTATCCCAATTTGTTCATCCAACAACCAACACACTATTACTTTATATTATTTAGCTCGTTACATGAGGTGGAAACATGACGAGAATAGCTAATAAGAAAAGCTTATTTATACCTCATAAAGTGGCAGAAATACATTGAACGCGCTTACGAGATATTCAGAGAAAGTTAGTACTGTGTGTTGTTCTTTTCCACTCAGCTTCCACTAAAGACTTAAGGTGACCTTCAAACCCATTCAATGTACCAATTGATTATACTCAACGTGTTTACTTCTTCCATCTATCTCAAATACCATTAATTCCTACATCACCATCAGATCAAATAATTAATTCCTTTTATCGGTCCCACGTGGCGAAATGTTTTCTCATTTCGTTTACATTCAGACTTTCACCCTTTTATAGAGTACCAGAACCAAAGATCGAATGTTCCACTCCAACTATTCAAGATGATACAAACACCTGTAATTCAAGGATGTAAGGATTTTGCAAACAACCAAACACTTGACTGAAGGACTAGAAGGACTATACAATATATACAAGACTATACATACATCCGAATGAAGCTTTTCAACAATTCTACAGCGTTTGATATTGATCTGCTTCTTTGTCGGAGCTTTCCAGGAAAGAGAAACTGCTAAAAGGACTCTGCATAATGTGTCTAGTCGTATCTAATATTCAATTTCAAGGATTTCCGTTTCCTGTAATATTATTATGTAGACATCATCGCTCATTCATTAGCAGGAATTTTACATAGGATTTTTTATGATAAATTGAATTTGCAACTGTTGATGTCACGGCTAAAGGTATCGAATAAAAAACAAATTACCTGCCATTGTCAACATTCAACATTGCTGACGGTTTCATCTTCCACTCTAACTCTCTCCATCTTTGCAGATTGTAACATATTCAGAGAAACACTTCCTGAGAACTTCAATTTGGACAGATCTCGTTAAAAGCACGGTTCATATAAAATATCTAGCATCCCATTTCTAAGAAATCTCAATCTCTTATACCTTTCTACTGTAGATTGATTTATCGATTAGAAATGCATCACTAGACACGAAATCTGAAGAAGGACCAGGAATGGCAAGAAAATTCCAATATTGTTCTTCGAGTGTCCAGAATCCCCTATATATGCTGATCATAATCATTACCTCATTTTCATCATTACTCTTTTTGTTTAACCTCATGGGGTTTTCCCCTTTACATGCCTTGTACTATTCAGTGACTATTCACTGTATATGTTCCATCCATACTCTTGAATTCCTCGATTTGTGGATACAGCAAAAACTTTAGAAATTCCAATCTATCAAAGATACAGCCACTTTTTGTACGGCAACATTGTATGATTTTGTGTGAACTTTCTATTTTCAAGGTTATTCTACTTAATTTCCTGCAAACGATAGCCTTTCCATTATGATTCTCCAGACCTCAACATTGTATGAGGTATGTGTGTGCTAGACAGCCTGTTATCTCACAAAAAACTCATGTCTTCCATTCTCACTTTAATAGCGAGCATGTACTGTCAATCAAGACGCTTTTGAAGATGAAAACAAAGTGAAGGTCGTGAGACTAATAGTATTTTAATCTTAAGATCATACCTGAAAGCCAAAAGTCTCGTTGAATTGAGGATACGAAGTCATTTTCTTTGGCTTTGATTGTAGCGTCCTCCTTTCATCAGGAAACAGAGCGATCCGTACAAGAGGATTACACGAGAGAGTGCCATTGCTATTTCGAGACTCCGGCAAGTTTCGAGCTCTTATCAAGGTGACAAGAAGTCTTTCTGATGTTGTCTCATACTCCAGGGCGTACCAAACTCGACCCAAGTGGTTAGCTGGATACTCCCTATCATCGTCTTCCGTATCGGGATGTGCTTTATACAACTCCGGATTCAACCCGCAAAGATTACTCGACCCTGAAACAAACAACAAATTAGCGTCTTTCTCCAAGAGGAGGTGAACACCAACACACCCCAAAGTTTTATTCCATGTCAATGTCATTGTAGGATACTTTTCGAAAATCAAATCTCGTGATTTCCAAGGTCTTATTCAATATACTATTCACGAACTTTCAACACCGCAAGGACATCTAGAATATGTACAAATCCTGTTTTGATACAAATAAGCAAACAATGAACTACTTGTCTCCTTGAATAAGCATGATCGAGTATGTTCCAGGGATCTTTTAACGAATGAGTGTCAATGCCAAAAAGAAAAGTCGCTGTGAATAAAAATCTAAGTCAATTTGCTGGCTTTGTGCATCCGAGAAAAATATTCAAGTACACTTTCCCTTCACATTCTGTGAAGCTGTTGCAAAACAATCAACAAGTCGTTGCAACACCCGCACGAAAGAAGTCTATAGAGACCAATAATCATTTGTGCAATCTCGTTACGACCCGGAGGAAACTCAGTGTTATGCAATACGTGTTGATGCGCATTTAGGACAGATAGTTATTAAATGTTGCTGCATGTTTTCCATTAAACTCAAGGTACACAATTCATAATGATAATGATGTATTCTGCCTTTGAATCTGCTGTCTGTTTGCCTGCCTAACAGTTACCCTGAGTCCTGTAAGGGAAACAGCTAATCAGTTTGTTCTATCAGAGTTCATAGGCGTGTCAACACGTATAAGTTCTTCGTCGCAATGGAATTCTGTTTGATCTGAAGAGATCAAAAAGGGAATTACTCACTCGCCATTTCGTTTCAACCCAAAATAACATTACGGCAACTTTGGAGAAAATACACTGCTGAGAGAGATTTCTTTGAAGTGTTTATTTTACCTCAAGCCCACTTCTTAAGTATTATAATTTCTTCTCTGAAAACGAACATGCCTAGCATTCACATCACCCTATCATAAATTCATAAACTGCATCTCGCTACAGGTCCAACTAAACTTGTTAAAAATATATTAAAACCATCTCAACCATCTTCAGTGGAAATATGATATAGAGATATGAAATTCACCGATTATTGAAATTCGCAGAAAATATGCCTAATAACGAAATCTACGGAATATATAAACGAAAACATTCTGATGATCCGTGTTAAAGGCCGTCTGCTAGCTAGCTATCTTGGATGCCAGACTGTGTCTTAAAAGTGCACAACCCAATCATAATTGTCTTACGGAGCATAAGCAGTCTTGCACAAAAGCCTTAGGTTAACAGCCGTGAAACTTGATCGAGATAACAATCTACCACTATTCGCTGTATAATTTAACTTCAGGGTGTTTCACACTTTGTAAAAGAACTTTTAAAGCCTAACAATTTTCTTCGTACTCACGCATGAGCTACTCAAGTTTCTTTACTCTTGTGGGTTTGTGGTGATTCTATTAGTGTTAAAAATAAGTAACAGACACATTAATATGAAATAGTAACCTTCTACTTCTGGCTAGGAAAACAAAAGGGAAAGAACTTCTGTGCCTTAATGCAACTTCAAATTGGATAGGTCGATGGATGTATGAACAAAACGAATAAACAGATGATGAAAACGAACAAGATTGCGAATACCAAAAAAGGGAAATCTAAAAATTTACTATTATTTACGAGTTAAGTAGGAATAAGCTAATATCTACAATAAAAACCGGATGTGCTCATGAATACAAAGCCAATTTCGATAGAAAAAGCATTTTAAATATTTCTGAAGATTCAATCTTATCTGTATTCCTCAATCAGAGGCAACTTTATATGCCTTTGTTAGCGAAGAAGAAATCTCTCTTTAAATCACTCCCGAATATCGCACTGCCTTTTCATCCCATCCGAAACTCGTCATTTATGGCATTTTAAAGCCCTACTGACCTTGATTCTCTCCAGTCTATAGAAAATTAGAAAAGTCACACGCTGTTCAACGAAAACGATCCTACCTTTCCTTTGGGATAAACTGCTGTTCTCCTGGTTTGGGACGTTTGATTTACTGCCTTTGCTTTCTCCAGAAACCCAACATGAGAGATTCAAACAACAACAACACATACAGCGTAATAAAATCTTCTGTGTTTGTTTTCCCATCACTAAATTCCAACAGGCAGCTCCTCAAATGACTCTTATCTTTAGATACAGTGAAAGTGAATTTCTTCAATAATGCATGAGGTTTGAACAAAGACTTGCCACTAAGAGGAATTGTCATATATGAAGGTTACTTCGAGGCACTTTCCACATTTACTTCTTTCATTGGACTTACTGGCATTTTTAGAAGATAAACGATCACCCTGGTGAAATGGACCACTTGTGCCAAGTAGACTATTATAATTACTCACTCCCATAAACAACAGAGTCATTATTATTGCACTTCACAAATCATAAATTCTTTGCGAACCTGTGTACATTTGTAGGAAACTTATGAAAACGGAATGTTATATAGTTCATACTTCAAATAGTAAGTGAAAGCACACAAACAGGAAGGCATGCACACGCACATTACAAGGAAGGTACCCACACGAGCTTTTGTTATCAGGCTGACAATGCTACCGCATCCATCATCCGGACACTGGACACTAGGGCAAACTTCAATTATCACGCAGAAATGAACTTTCATATCATTTGGACACATGTAGGCTTGCAGGCTACCATTAGTCAGTTGTTTTGCAGGATGGGCTATGAGCCAACAAGTAAAGTTCCGTCAAATATAAAAAGCATATAGTGAGTTTCATTTCAAATACTCCTTTCACCTAGGTACAGTAGGTACATTACTTATTCAATTCACAGTTTCACACTGCTTCTATTCTCAACCCCACATGATGACTTGCACATCTGCTTGACATAGTTGCTTTTAAATAGTTCATGTGTTCCACCGAAATCTATTTCTATCCTTTAATCGAAACACACTATGTGGGGTACATCCGCACATCTACCTGAGCAGAGTGGATCTCTCAGATTCTCAGCAGGAATGTAATTTGTACCACGGGTGATTTATAAACTAAAGATAAGGGAACAATAAAACATCGCAAATAAAAAGCCTTGGGCATGCGGAACAAAATTGAAAGAATCCAACAAATAATGGAACATTAAAGGACTCGGACTCCAATGAAATGAATGAAAGTTTAAGTATCTCACTAGATAACCTTAAGGTTTGTTCTCCTTGATGATTACGTTCTTGAATGCGGAAGTGCCTTTGATTCTTCAAGATTAATTAAAACCTTTACAAATACTAACCCTCACGTTATACAACCAACACAACCTGAGAGCTTTGATGTTGTACGTCAAAACAGTCAAAACAGAGAAAGACTCAGAAGACCATGAAACTTGATGAACCAACTTTTGATAGCCATACATTTTACTATATGTTTCTGTAGCGAGTTTCCTCTCTTGTGTGTAAACAACAATCACCGATATAATCCGGAATTAATTTGAAACATCACCTCAACCCGCAGCTTCAGCGTTTTCTCTTCCCCAACTTTGTGTCAAATGATGTTGTAATGCAAAGAGGAAGTAGTAAAGTTTATAATACCTAAACATGAAGAAACTCGGAGACTAAAACCACAAGACTCACAGAGAAATGATAATAATGGAGAAAGTTCATAAAGTAGAACTGCAGGGTAAGCAGCAGCAATTTGGTGGGTATTCATCCTTCAAGAAAGAGAAACAAATGCTAAAATACTGTGAAATGTTACGTGCAAGTCCTCATAATATAGTAAGTAGTACTAAGGAAGGATGAGTCTCTTATAAAAGTGAAGACGGAGAAAGAAGCGAGGCATGAATTGACGTGCGGTTACCGGAGATATCGGTGGCCGAGGAGCGGAAAAAGATAGGCGATGGAGTGTTTGCTCTGGATGGCTCCGTTTCCGACCTGGAGCCTGAGAGACTTCCAGGGCTCGACTCTCCCGAGTTAATTCCTTTCCTCCCGAAAGTTGGTGTCAGGGGACTCAGAGACTGAGGCACTGTAAACTCGATCTCCTTCGTCCTGCAACCAAATCCACATTAAGTACATCTCAAACCTCAGCCACTCCAGTTTAATCAACCCATCTCATTATCCCCGATTCCTTATTCTTTACACACACACCATATCACTTTCTCCTACTCACGTTATAATGAACATTTTTACTGCAACATTATCCTCGGATATGCATATTCATCGTGACTCTGAGCCGCACAGCCACCAACGACATCAACTTTATTGCTTAATTTGCCAGAGTGAAACATTTGTATGCGCGTCACAGCCGTTTTGCCATTAAATTGTAAGTTCTAAGGTACTAAAGTTAAGGCTGCTCGGGTATATGTACTGTACAAAATATATATATGCGGTAAAGAGGGTGTCCTCATCATGCCTAAGGATAGTTCAGGCAAGCCACAAGTGAAACTTCTATAGTTTAACACACAAACTTTCACATAAAATAGTTGACTTTGACTCTTTACCCAATCTGAACCTGCGGTTGTGGTTGAAACTCCAAAATAACTCTGTGCAATGCAAGTGGGAACCACTGGAGTGGGATTAAGGGTTCCGTGAAACAGAGTCAAACACTATTCATGGTCATCTCACCACCGCCGTAATACCAAGCTCCATTTATTTCTCTGCATTGGTATTGATAACAATTATCTAATTATTCTCATCATTAACACAAAACAATAATGTTGTTCCAGGAAAATTAATCCACCATGAAATAAATCGAATACTTGTGTTCTGTTCTAACCAGATTATTTAGAACAAAGTACAAAGGAGGTAAACAAGAGAGTAGGAAATGAATGAGCAAGGGATTCGAGATCAGAAAGCATTCGAATGAGGAATGAGAATGCTTCACCTTATTGTAAACGATTCTTGGTAATTTATTTCTTGTGATTTCATCCTGCTTCCGCATCCGTAGAAAGAAGCTTAAACTTCATTACCACTCCTGATGCCTCGGTTTATGCTTATTGCATTCAAATTGAAGGAAGCTTACGAAGTCAATAGCTGCACGAACGTCCCTTTTTCCACTCGAAATATGATTTTCTTTCAGAAGGAATTAGGACAGGTAGTGTATGAGAAACTATTAAATAGATAAGGGAAATTCTGTAAAGGAAAGACAGAACTGAATTCGACTTGTGTGTGTACGATAACTTATTCAACCCGGGGAAAGCCGAGACGCAGGAAGAATTTGTATTCTCTAAAAGAACCTGAGAAAGGTCGTCCAAAGAAAAAGAGGAAATTTCATGAAACAAGACAGGTCGACCTTTTTCTCACGAATCCAATTTAGAATATTTATTATACGTGAGAAATGCGAAATTCTGCAAGTACTTGAATGAAATGATTTTTTTCACTTTCTCTCACTTTCTAAACTACAAAAGAAGATAAGAAGATTTAAATGCTCCATAAAGTTCGGCCTTGTCTTTGTGTAGATTTCTCCTAGAAGTTCAAGATCAATCAAAGAGAAAGAATGTTAAGTTGATAGGGAGCCTTTAGTTTCAAACAACGATGAAAGGAGTTAGCAGTAGGTCGTCCTACACTCTAATTTTTCAGATATACAAAAGCTCTTCACTATTTGCTAAGAACTACATGCAACATAAGATTTCTTACTTCTCTTGACCTTCTGATTGTTAAATTTATCAAGTATACAGAAAATTCGTCTCTAAAGACAAATCCCTTCTTCTAGCTCCTTTACTTAGGTATTTTTTCTCCAAAACTCTTTGGCAAAGAGCTTATTATAAATATTTCAAAGAGCTAATCAGATTCGTTTACCTTTTACCTAATCTATTCTCTTGGCATATTCACTCTTTAATTTGGAGAACTACGTACACAGATGGATTGAAATATCTTACAAATCCAAACACTACACTAGCTGAGCAGAGAAACAACGTCAAAAAGTCAAATGTTGAATGTATATGTATATAATTACAAATGCCCACAGGACTATTTTCACTCTCTGACTTCTTTGCGAGAACTTTATCATAATTAAAATATCACGTTGTTATGTCTGTAGACATGCTGCATATTATTATGACGCATACCTTTTATTCAACTTCACTGGCACTGTCTTGTGGCAATTGAAGTTGCACTTGCTGCACATCTACGATCTCACACCGCATCCCGTCTATTGAAATGCCACTTAGAACTTCGAAAGTTTAACGCTTCAAAGTTTCACACACAGAGTTTGAATTGAAACAAATGTGATCCTAGGCTTTCAAGGCATCACGGCAGGATTTTCCTCAACACTTTTTCATTACAACTTACTCGAGTATACATATCTGAAAACACTGGAAAGACTTTGAGGAAACTTTGAGCCAAACAGCAAAGCCAGAATCGATTTCTCCTCAAATCTTTCCTCTTCTAGATGTTTACCTCTTTCCAACAGTGAAACTTTAATAATAATGTAGCGTTAGTTGGTCGTATGAAGTTGATGTTCACTTTTGGGACATCTCTCACAAACCACAGGATTATTAAGACTAGAAGAATATGGAACCACGGATGTGTCTCATCAAGATTTACACAGTAAGTTACAAGGAAATTATTTTAGAAAATGAGTTTTTGCTTCCGTCATTCATACTATCATACTAACCAGTCTTATTCATCTTCTTCGCATCAACGAAACTCCATCGACAGTACCAAAAGTCATCAAACCCAACTTTCTTATTCAGCCTCTCTAACTTACCATAAATCAAATATATCTCGCCACTTTCTTATTGAAGTTCATCTTTAGAAATTCGCCTGCATATATTCACACAATCACATGGTTAATATATTATTCTAGTTGTTCAGAAATACACAGAAGGCATCGGGTAACACTGACATAAAATCTCGTTATTTTTCTCTTGCCACGTAAACATGTCACTCGAATTTGCGGAAGATTATGACATGAATGACATAATACCCTTATTTACGTAATTTATGACATGCAGTCTTCGAATGATCGGTGAAAGTGCATAAGTGTGTCAAGGAAATTGATCGCTTGCTATGTTGCTATTAAAAAGGAAGAGGAGAGTGAATGTAAAAATGTAAATGTAAACGTTGCTTTCTTTCCTCATTGCACCCCCCTATATGAAGGAAGAGTTTAGACTACAAACGTCTTCGTAATCTCAAAGGAAACTCAGTTCTGCGTAATCTGTTCCTTTGATACCAACAAGCGAGTTAACGACTCCTTGTTTATTGTGAAGTACACTGAAGCAAAAGTGAAAGCACTATATAAATCACTGAAATGGCTGAGAATTCACAGTTGAGACATCCGAAATCTTAAAAATGCTTTCTTAAATGGTTAGGAATAGGATAAAAGTAGCAAACAGACCTTGGAGAAAGAAGCGATGACAATAGGGACTCCCTAAGCCGATTTTGCGAGCTTTGTCTTTTCAACATAAACGAATCGTGACTATTTGAATGGAACGAAACAGACGCAAATTTTCTATCTCTCGGACTTGTTTCTCGGCTGCTATTGTTCGTGCTACTCTGAGAACATGACGTCGACGACGAATACGATTTCGAGGACTCTTCCATGCTTTGACTTCCATACAAAGTAATTTTTCGCAAATCCAAGGGTCCAAAGTTAGTTTGGAACTTCTTAACAAACTTTGGTGTTGAGGGAAGTGATGTGGACGGCAGAGATGAGGATGGATTTGGAATTTGACCGACGTTGCTACTTCCATTATTGGAGGCAGCGGAGCTTGAAGAAGTAGGAATTGAGGATTGTTGCCTCATCATCGAACTTCCATTCTCATACATCATCATCATGGTCAGGAAAAGGTCCTGTTAACCTTATCTAAGCGTGTGCAATAATTGTAAGACAAGAAAGAAGCCAACACTCTTCTCTTCTGCGTCCCGGAACGATCACTTCGAGTACTATTTGTTCTTCCAACTTTGTATCCTACTCAATAAGCCATTGAAATCCGATGAGTTTACTGGGCTGTTGTTTTTGTTTTGTCACAAGTCAGTTATAATATATATTTTGCTAGTTATGATGGAGAAGAAGAAGCCTACTTTTCGATTCATGTGTGAACAACGGAGAAAGCATTAGTTTTGCTTGTATGGCCTAAGGATCACCAAGAACTTTTATTCCAATAATCAATACGCTCCAGTTCCGTATTAACTTTTTCTCTTTGAAGATACCAAGCGATTTACAGTAATGCACTTAATACGATTGTTTATATATCGTCAAACCGTGATCCATTCCACCATTTTCCCAGACTTGGTTTGGTTATTTGCTCGTAAAAAGTCACCTAACGATATATCAGCTTTTCACGGTACACGGTATGGTGACCAATGATCCACAAAATGGAAAATAATGTCTCCTTTAACACAGTCTAATGCACTCTTTTATCACTTTGAGACAAGTCAACAAAATGTCCTTTCAATTTTATCTTTTCATGGCAAAACAGGACTATGTCAAAGGAAGAGTTCACAAACCAATCAGGATTTCTGTCTTTAAGCTTACAATTAGATTCTCTAAGGATGAAGGACGAAGGTCGAACCTGATTCGAGATTAGAGATTACAAATAATCAACCACCGCACACAAGGGGATTGGGTAGTCTTAAATCTGTAGAAACTATTTAACAGTGTCCTGCTCACTACTCACTTTTGAGAAGCCTCTTTTCTTACTGTTTTATTTCATGAGAATTGATGTACGCACGCAAGAAGAGACCAAGACTTGAGGTGTATAAAAGAGAAGATTACAAAGTGTTGCTCTGTAAATGAAATATTTCTTTACTGGTTGATAGAAAAAAGTAAGACACCTTTCCACAAAATAAGACAAGAAATCGGAGTAAAAGACCATGAGGAATATGAGGATGGTTCGGGTTGGAAGTTGAAATTGGAATGGGAAAGAGAAAGCAGGTAGTCGTGGGTTGTATCATCCGACCGGGTTGGGTAAGCGAGGGTTAGTCTTACTTTCCCTTGGTTGTCTTCTTTAGTCTCTCTTTGCACAAAACAGCATCAGGCTTCGCGATGGATGGATTTATACGACTGCTATCGTCTACCTCTCCAACCAAAACTCATATATTTTTACCAAGAACTGACTTTCCTCTCGTCCTAAACTTTCTACATTTCTTGAATGATGATATGTAGTCGTATACATTTGAAATCATGGGCACTGCACATCAAAATTACATGGAAAACAATGTTGTGGAATAGTGAGTCTTTCTTGGGAATCATGTAAGTGGACCAATTTCTTCCCAATAACCCTGAGGAATCCGTTTCATTTATAGTTAAATCCCTGAAATGCCTTCGAATCCAAAGACCATCACAGAACCTCGAAGTGCTATTCCCACTCCTAGTTTTTTCACACACGTACAGCTATTGGAGCCCACTACAATTGTACAATACATTATCATTATTACTTATTTTCACGTAGTCGTAGCCTCGTGTTTGTCATCTGCTAAGGTCAAGTGTCATTCAGCATTCAAAATTCAGCATTTAATGGGAAAAAATTTCGAGGTCCCTTCCACCACGTTTTTTTAAGCATGAACATCTCATCTTAATTGCTCATATGTGAAGCTGCCGGAGTAATTTAGTTAGATGGGCATGCATGGATCTCACACTCATCTCTTTATACTTGAGGTAAGTTGTAAGTGGGAAATTATACATGACATACTGATTAAATTCATACAACGTATTCAATCTAGAGATGATTTCCATGTTATTCTCTCTGTACAACACTTGCATGCAAACAAGAACTATGTGTTATATGGTATCCTCGAATGTCCTTCAGCTTGTACACCCAACCAACTTGGCGATAATTTGAAATTTTTAAACAAATTAAATTAAATGCCCCCGGCATACTCGTCATCCCCAGGTAGTTACTAATTATCCGTGCAAACTAAAATTATTAAGACATCCCATGTTTGTCTCTCGAATTTCTTCTTGTTGGACGAACCCTATAAAGTGAGGGAGTGAGTTAAAGAATGTTGAAATTAGAACATTTCGCAATCAGTCGAGACTCTCTATTCTTCGTGTACACAATAAAGAGTCCAACCAATTTCCCTAACCCCTTAGGGATTCAACAACAGAAAGTTAGAAAATCTGTAGTCCAAGGCAGCTTAGAAAGGAGAGAGCAAAGACATCTTTCATCTGTGTAACTCTAGACCTGTTTACTTATTGGAAACGGAGACGATTGTCATATTGTGTCCCTATAATAATCTTCATGAGGAGTTACAAGTAAATAAGTACTATTTCACATAACAAGCTACTCAAATCCTTCTCAGTCTGAATCGATTTGCAAAGAGAATGCTTATTCTTTCACCAACAACGTCCTCACCACCGTAAACTTAAATAGCTTACTTATTGTTAGTTCCGATTCATTTCCACTATTCCCTTGTTCCAGATCACATGGACAGACACGAAACATTTTGGATTTCTTTATGCTCCAACACAGTATTGCTATATAAGCTACTTATTGCTCAACTTTGTGGGATGTTTCTCAGGGGCAATCTACCAATTCTCAGTCCACCTGGATCGTGTAGAACAAAGTGCGAGGATAATAAATAACTCACTCAGTGGGATCCATCGAAATCATTCTTTCTCTCTCTCTCTCTCTTACGTAAAGTTTTTGGGAAATTGATTAATGCTCATGTAGGTACAGAGGCAGTGAAAGGATAAGCAGGCATTTTCCTCGATGGAAGTCCTGTAGCGAAACCTCACCTATTCAGATGAAAATCCTTGTCCTTGTCCAACATTGGAATATTGGTTGGCAATGTTGGCATTCATGCGCATACAAAGAATCCATCTATATGTACCTTCTTTCGGATGAAAATTTGACGTGGAGAATGCGGTCCTTTTCGTGTCAGGATTCTCAGGATGCATGGAATTCATTTTCCCTTACCTTCCTCTACTTTCAATGTCACTCAATATTGCATCTGACACTTTCTATATAGACCTTCATGTTCCTTTCTCTTCATTAACCATCATGAAACTGCCAGTGGCCTGTGACGCGCGGCCACCTAATAAAATTCCACTGATGGAAATCTCCCATCGAGTTTCCAAAAAAAACTGTCAGCCGTCACCCTCCCTTCGGCTTCATCTGAACTGACAAATTTTTTATATAAATTACCATTTACAGACTACGTAAAAACCCTGAATGAGCATTTCCATTACTAAAAATGAGCAAGTGAGCTACTTCCTTTCAGGTTAACAAATGTGTGCAAGCAACTAATAGTTAACTTAATATGGCCCTAATAATTAATAAATACAGTTGGAGCAGTTGCAGAGGCTATCTACCTGAGCTTCAGGTGGACGTTACTCTAATGGAAAATATTATAAGGAGTTATTACTGGTCGCCTGTAGCCAGAAAGGTCCATCTATTTTGTGGCTACATAACAACATAACGGATAAGTAATTTGGATCTGCCATTTCTGTTTCCAGTTGAAGTAAGTTGACTCACCCAGTCAAGATAATCAAGTGAGTTGCCGCTCACTGACGTGCAGGAAAGGAAGGGAATTAATTAGAAGCTCTGGAGCTCACATTTTGTGGTGGAAGAGGAAGAAGCCTCATGGAGAAAGCATTCAAGTTTTTGTATGTGTCTTTTTATTGATCGCATGAGGAAGATTAAGTGGTAGGCAACAGGTAACTACTCTCGAGACTCGAGAAAAGGAAACTTGTAACAGCCCATTAGTCACTTCCACTGCATTGTGCACTGCTGTCGATTATTATTTCCAGTTTGTATCATTATATGTGGCTTAGTGGCTGTCTCTCTTGCTGTCAAGATTGATGAGCGTGTATGCTTCAGTTACTTACTGGCTGTTAGTACGTCTAGTATTGTAGTAAGTCAAATGTTGTATAATAAAAGACGATTAGCACCAGGAAACCCAGAGTAGCCAGAAGGCCAGAACAAAAGAAACTTTTTTTCTCCCGGAAATAGAGTTTGGAGAGGGGTAACCGGTCTAGTGGAGTTGCTATTTGTCATGAGATTCGGCGGTGTGCAAAATATTATACGGGGGTCTGGGTCTGGAAGCTGATGAAGTCAAGTCTGCAGTCGGAATCCCTCAGTCTACTCCCGGATGAAGTCTACTGGAGACCGGAGAAAGCGAATGGAACCTCTGGAAATATTGCGACTCAACTTTCTGGCAGATGGATCTGCTTTCTCTCCTTGTGTTTCCTAAACTTCTACTGCAAGAATATAAATGTTTCTCACTTTCTCCCCATGCTTTCTTCAACCTGTAGAGCATTTAGAGAGCCTTTCTCCTGTCAAAATAGACGAAAAATCTTCTCACGACTCCAGAAATTACTCGGGTTAATCATAGAATAAGAAGTCTTCTTATGCTATTAGAGTTTATACGGTTCAAATTATATCGTCGTTTTGAGAGAATATTGAGGTAATGATGCTCATTATTATTATACTTAAGATATTATTTTTCTTCACGCCTCATTTCTCGATTCTTGGATACACCTAATGAGAATAAATCTGTGTTCCAACTTCTTCTGCTCATTATCCTTGAATAGTAATCTCATTAAAATGACGCCTACTACTCTTTCTACATTAAATTGCTGGCTGTGACGTATGTTGCAACAGATTCAACTTGATTTTATTCCAGATGGTGTCTTATTTAGGTATCTTCTTCCACATTAATATTACAGTTGTTTCTACTTGATCCCAAGAGATGCTCTGTAACAAGCACAATTTTTCTGTTTTTTTCTGTTTGTGTCAACCCTTCATCTTTCTTTTCTACTATACTCTATACATCTTATCTACGAGATTCTCAAATTACACGATGGTAAGGTGAAATCACTGAAATCTGAAGTGAGCTCATTCCAAGTAAAACTTTTACTATTATTGAGGGAATAAGAAACATGAGGACTAACTTAATATAAAAATATCATCAAAGGCATTTTGACATAAAATGTGAGACAACTGACGGAGAAAGTGAACTGTAGGTACTGCGTTTGACAAGTCTGCCACTATTTATTAACGAATATAATCATAATTATATTCCGCGGAAGGTCGTGCACCGTCCAAACCTTGTTAACAGCTCCCTGTTCCATTCAAACTTTCAAACTATCTACTAACGGTAAATCACTGCCTTGCCCGTGCCCATCCTCCAGATCCTCCTACTTAACATAATCAAAGAAGCAGCTATGATCTAAGAATTTTCCAATGATAATGAATTCGCGCAAAAATGAAAAAAGGAAATCGATTACTCCGAAATGACAAGCAAACCACCTGTGGGAAAATGGAAATCGATTCTTTGTGCAATCTCGTTTCAATCTGGTTTTCTGGTTTACATGTGTTCGACAATAGAGAATGTCATCGTCATCACTCCCACTGAACTTCTTCGTGAGGTTTAATCCTATGCGATTCTAATTTCCTGTCGCGCGACTCATTTTATTAAAATTAATCGAAAATTTTTCTGTGCGAAAAATGTCTTCCTTTCACCTCTGGCTTTTCTTTTCCTTGACTTTCCCTCTGCGTGGCTTTATTTTTGCGAACCTCATGCTAAATGAGCAGTCACATAGAGTGACTGTGATTACACAAGTTTAATGACAGTGTGGCAACCATTAATTTGAAGTACACGACTATGCTGAAATAGTAAATTGTTTTCCTAGGAATAAATCTCACTCAATTCAAAACAAGTGAAGGATATTTATTTATTAGAGTCAGTTGGTTTCGTCATGTAATTAAGTAATTCATGCAGATAATCCTTACTGGATGGAGGAGAGAATGTAACGGGGGATGTGAGTCGAAGCTAAGTGAGTCTTACCTAAGAGACTAATCGCATTATTGCACAACAACTAGTGAGTGCTTTCTCTTACCCGAAAGGAAGGATTAGTCGATCTTGATACGTGCGGTTGGGGCTTAATGGAGATGGAGACGTACTGAAGCCACTACTAAGATTTGTACCACTTTCCCCCCCGCCTAGTTTACACTTTGCACCGAAACTCTCCCAGTCGAGGTTGAGTGACGATCCTCCGGAAGATGTTGAGGGACCCTCCATCGATGAATTTATGACCGTGACCTTTAACTTAGGGCGCTTCCGCGTTGCCTGACTGCTGCTCCCGCACTCAGACTTTATCATGAAAAAGTCTTTCCTCCCAATTAGTGTCTCGGTAGAAAAGTTTTTAATGCAATCACAACCAATTACTTAGCACTGATGCTCAGTACTCTTGGCTTCTTGGCTGTCAGTCCCCAAACACTTTCATTTCATCAAAGTCTTAAAACGAACGCTCTTATCAATCATGTGAAAAGACGGATCACTTCGTTAACTTATTTGAAAGTGTCTTTTTATGTAAAAAAAAACCGTGTCTCTTCTTCTTCACTCTGATGAAATTTTATTACGAACCCCCACCGCCCCAACACTGCCAAGTGCTTTGTGGAGTGAAAGTTGAATATGTAAAAGAAGTTTCAAGTGAGCAGAACTAATGACGGCGAAAGTTTATGTGAGCTGTGAGTTCCAGCAGAACGACGGCTACCAACCACGGGGCATGAATAGACTCCTCACAATGATATCAGGAGGTCTGAGTGACTACAGAGAGTGAGATAATTAAAAGGGGTTGTTCAACAAACGGAGGTAAATTGAGGACAAAGTGATCCTTTCCCTCGGTGAAATCAAACTTTCTCGTCTTCCTACTCTGATCAATTCTTCCTTCATTTGGTTATTGTGAATAAAGTGAAAGCATACAGGGAGAAAGCATCTCCCTTGTCAAATGATATTATGTGTTCCTGCGGTCAAAACTGCCTCAGCATTCCTCAACACAAACCCCACCACAGTAACTTGACACCCACCACGCTTCCTTTGATAAAATGTTCATCCAACACCGAAACCAATATTTCACAGTGTGTCTCGCAACCCCAGTACACAATAACCTACTGACTTCCTTCATAAATTGAGGAATTATAAAAATTCTTATGAATTTTCTAATCAATGTAATTTAATTCTCTCTGGAAGACAAGGACTAGTAACTCTCAAATCGAAATTTACCTGTTCCAGACTCAAACAGTACAGTTTCGGACTACTCAAACTTCGAATTCTAGCTTGTTGATCAATAGAATATTTGTGTGTAACAAACAGCCTCTAAAAATTGCCTATCAGCTTGCGAAGCGAAGGCCTCACTGATGGACAACACGAGGAGTCCAGTGGTCACTAGAAATGATGAAATGGATCTTTCCAAGTGCCTTCCAGTAACATGAGCTTTCCGTAAGTCTATTCAAGTGAATACAATCCGAACTTTTGTATGTATGTAATATACTTTCTCTTCTATTCCCGTGGCGTGTTCTTCCCAGTCCAAAATGAGATTGAAAGTTGGAGATGGAGAGTTAGATGCTAATATCGTACTGGAGGAGTGTGCCCAAGTAAATGTGTGTTCCCCCACTCCACAGTTGCTTTCTATTCACTACGGACCAACCAAAGTGGAAAGTCAACATCACCTTTCTCTCTTTCCCTCACACATTTTTGCTATTCTCGGCTGTCTCACGTCGTATGATATTTTGTGACACACACATACAACCCACACAAAGATGCAACCAGGTTGCCTTACTACACGCACAGGTTATGCCATTCGAGCGATACAAGATGGTTAACGAGCAATTCTGTCCCGTCTTGTACTTTCTGAATAGACTTTCTTCTTCTTCATATAATAATCCCTGCAGGATGAATATAGAGAGTTCTGTTCCTTTATTAGTCCAGTCTTTTGTGAATACAAGTAAACGATGTGACAGATACCTGACAACTGAGAAGAAGATACTCATTTCGTCATTTACCTTCCTTTGCATACGAATAAAAAGTATATATATACTAATACTAATCATTCACAGCGATCGTTTCTTCTGTCTCCCTTATCCATCTTCTTGAGACGGCCGCTTACTCGTATTATTCAATCTTTCTCTTATATATTCCCATTTGCTTTTTCCATCAAACATTATTACAAAGTGAAAGTGTATTTCCTTGCGTCATTCTTATATCCGTGCAATTAATCTTCCATAATACAGTCCTCTCCTAAGTCGGTTTACTGCTCAAATCCATCAAATACGAGCCAGAACTCCTTTCTCCCGTGTTAATATTAAGTTTCCAAATAAGTCTGACACAGTTTTACCTTCGAATCCTGATATACTGATATTATAAAACCAGGTCAGGAACGTATTAGTAATCTCGCTTAGTAATAAAACGATTAGCGAGAGCTTAAAACCTCATTGACTTTTGGCATTTACTTTAACCGTATCGGAAGATTTTATTGCGACTTTCAGTCTTATGTCTACGACGCTAGTGATCTTATTTTAGCTTTAGCTGAAGCGTGCATTTGGGAACAACAACAGGTGCCTGTCTTAGGAGATTGCTCCTTGCTTGGTTCATGGCGTATCACTCTTTTAGAGGATTAAAAAGGACAACAATAGCAACGCATACAAGTACACCACTGGATCGTCAATCTTTATTCCCTTGTTAATGTTCTTCATAGTGAAGATTTGTTTACCACAGGGTGGCTGGTCGTATTCCCTTGCCCGATCCGACGAAAGATGAAGTACCTCGGGCAAACAGAAATGGGAAAAGAAACATCTACGATCTTAAAATAGTACGCTATAGTATTTATTGTGGTTTTCCTTACTTTTCTCTCCTGCAAAGACTGGTCACTTTCACTGAGAAACCCGAGAAATCCTTATCACGCTGACGGTAGACAGCCTTCCCACAAAATCCCTCTATTCAGCAAGTCATCGCATCTCCATGATTCACGCAATCAGAACTTATACCAATCCTTCTAGTAGGTTGGAATTTCACTCTTCACGTTGATGATAATGACTATTTATGAGTTGCTTCACATTTCTACATGAAGAAGCGTTCTCCCAATAGGATAGTGAAGAAAGCAACTCATTTTATTACAAGTTATGACTGAGCATGGGATAACCTCTCGCAAACATTCTTATTCCATTAAGGTAATAGTGAAATAAAGATGATTCTCCAAAGGAATGCTTTCAACGTTGCAAGCTAGTAATTTTGGATTGCCTTATCCTCGGGGTAACTTTCTCCGCCAAACTTTCTATTCGTTCGCTCCGTGAATCTGGAAGAACGTGAGATATGAGGCATTTCACACGAGTAAAGCAATCTCTCTCTGCTTCCTCTAATGTTGTTTATCCCTAAGGGATGTCCGAATTAACAGGAACGTGTCTAGAGAGATGTGTGATCGAATTAGCATACTATTTTGTAAGTCAAAATAATTGCTGGATTCTTCACGCTACAACGAACTCAAGTTCGCAGTTGTTTAACATTATCCTTGAGATACCATTATACAATAATTCAGAACTAGCCAGGCAAGAGGAAACTGGTTCTAACTAAGTTCCACAATTTCAAGAAAGAAGAAAGAAACACTATTAGTAATTGAATGTGCAATTACCGAAAACTGAAGTGTGTCAAATGATCTCATAAACAGACTACGCCAACACCCATTTAGTTACCATTTCGGGGGAAAGTGGTTTGACACGCTACCATTACGAAGGTGCATGGTATGGTGTATTATGCATAAGTCGTTCATACGTCCTGTCTATACACAACACGGTTTAGAGTAGTAGTAGGTACATAATTTCACAATATAACTTTGCGAACATTGTATCCAAAATAGAATATACTATGCTACTTTCGCTTGAGTGAAAGGTTGGCTTAGTGTTTCCGGGATTCTGAGGAGAGGTTCTCGATCCTCTGCCAAATTCCAAAATTAAATGAGCCTCAGCCACTCTGCTTTCCATGTCTTCTAAATGTGCTTTCTCCTAAACACACACTAACACCACAGGCAGCAACACATGCAAAATCCCACAAGAATACATCAACTGGGACACTGACAGTAAAGATTTCATCGCAAATTCAATAACAATTTATCCTAAAGTACAACTCGTCCACCCTGTGAAATAACCCATTATGTATTAGTAGACTTTCAGAACCTTTCTCACAGGTACTTATTTCGCTTGTCTAGTTGCTGTCTCAATACTCTCAATAGGCATCTAGGACGAAAGATCCCTATCTAAGTAAGTAAGTTTAGAACACACACCAAGTGCCCTCGAAGAAATGTATTGATTCAACAAACAAAGAATTTGTCTTTATGTCTTTGTGTATCACCTATCAGAAACATTTAGTGGCGACAGTGATGACTGAACGCACCAGTCCTTTGGTATTAAGCGTTGTCCTCTTCAGACACACTTGATGGGACACCCAGCCCTCTTTACGTGGAAATGCCCATAGTCAATAGTTATCGTCATCACCGTATGCGATGTCTTGTGGTTTCCTGGAACAACTTTCTTCAAAGAGGTGATTATGCTTCATACCCTTCTACGTAGACGCCGTCTAGGAAAGAGGAAGTACTGAAATGATATACTTCAAATAAACAGCCAGGTTGCAGCAGATACCAGCAATTTTATCTTACCACTCATTCGATACTCAAGTATTCTTTGAAAACTTTTGCAAACTAATTAATGTTTCCTACAAAAAGCATCAAAGGTATGTTGAGTCTCGCACACTAATACAGTGTTTTGGTCGTTGGATTTCAATGCAACTCTATAGAGATCTTCCTTCTGCAAATGACGATACCATTCCCTCGAGAGAGCGAGAGCAATCGAGTACACCTTATCAGATTATTTTTCCCTTGCAAACGTAAATCAAGTTTTAAGGTATTTCAGAGCAATTCTACACATAAATCAGTGGGAATATGGGACACAAGGTTGCTATTAGACACTTTTCGTTGCCGTCGTGGCGAAAAAAAACAAAAAGCGTCTAGCAACCTTGACTTCAGACTTCAACTTCTCACTCTCACTACCTTCCTTCTTGTAAGCAAGTTCCAGGGAACTTGCTTGTAAGCTGATCTGTAATTTCAGTATTGACACTATTGACACACGAATCAATCAAAGGTAACTCACTCTGTTCTATTGTCCTCACTTTTGATTAACTGATTGTTCTTGTGTCTCAGATGTCCCAGACTCCTTCTGAGCAGGCAGTGACGTACGACGGAGCCTACGGAACACCCCAGGACCAACAGCAGCAGCAGCCGGTGTACTACGCAAACAACGACCCTTACGCCTACGGACCTCAAGGACAGGGCAACGGAGGATATGGAGGACAGCAGCAGTACTACGGCGGAGGCGGAGGCTACGGAAAACAACCGGAAGTGGAGACGGAGCCACCGCGGAGCAAGTTGGCGTCTCCGATGGTTGGAGTTGGCGTGATGGCGGGACTCGTCTTCCTCACCGTCATCGCTCCCATGATCATCCTCGTCGTCTTGTACAGTGACGCCACCACAATCTTCTGAAGCCTCTCTCCTTCCTGCCTGCCTTCATTCAAATTCAAAATCTTCACGACCTCCAACCTCCACCACAATTGTAATACTCATAATTGATTTCCTATCTCTCAATCTCTCTGAGCTGTTTGTGAGCTGTGACGTCAGTAGCCCCAATTTAACAGTTATAATAAAATCAAAGGATTTCTTAGGTTCTTCTTACTAATGGTGGTTCTTAATAATTTTTAATCAGTTTCATCTTTCTCCTTCAAGTCAAAAATTAAACTTACTCCGTTAACTAATGGTGAAAGTAAACTTAATTTTGTGTGTGTATTCACGCACGCACACACATCCTACTTTTCATATCTTTCCATCATTGGATACTTCATCCGAAGGAATAATCTCGTTTACTTTCTTAGAGTCAGTACACAAAAGAGCTCAGTGAGTTCGCTTTTGATATCATTCCATTATCTGAACTACCAGGAAAGGAGGGTAAACTGATCCCAACACTTTTGAAAGATGTGTGTGAAGAAGAAAGCAAATATCCCGTCGTGTAAATCTCCATAGGTGTTTTCCTTCCCATATCCCATCCTTCTCACTCTCTTATATGAGCTTTAATAAATATATACTGCAAAGGCACATCATGATTCGCTTCCCATGTTATACGACAATTGACTATTTCTACTTCTAATTTTCATCAGAATGGCCAGTCGAACTAGGAACCCCCTTTCTACCAGCGAAGATGACTTTTATCTCCTTCGTAAGCTCAGCCGAAGCCTAACAAAAAATTGGGAAAGAAGTCCATTTGAAAGTAACCTTCACGCGATGAAAGAATTATGTCTCACGATTGATGGAACTATTTCTAAACCCGTTGATAGTACAACGGCTTTATATAGAAACTTTTATATTCTTTCCGTACATCCCAACTCAACGAGCCGACTAACAGACACATAGACATCTTACGCTGGAATCCCAAGGACTTTTTTATTTCAATTTTATCCTCCCCAAGTAGGCTTTACCGTACTTTCAAGATGGGAAAAGTATTTATGAATATTTAGAAGTCTGCATTTCCAAGACAGAATGAGATAACATGGCTTCACAGAAATGTGAATTCTCCCTTTACAAAGCATTTTGATTAGAATGGAAAGTACGGGGACTTAGAACACGACACAGATCATCTGATTCGGACCAAAAGTATTCGAATCTCATTTTGTACACTTCCAATTCATAACTGTCAAAGTAGTCACAGTCGAAGTCACACTCCTTATTGGTCGTATAAGTAGACTCTTGCTGTTTGTTGGAAAGCGCTTTCAGTATATGGTATTCGATCCCGCAACTTACTTGGATCTGAATTTCTGAATACAATAAGAGTGACTTTACCCGACACGCACAACATATTCACTTATTCCCGTTCAACTTTCTCACCATTTCATTCGGCATATGAAGACATGGATAATATATGAAGCCTTCACTTCGGGTATAACGTGAAATAGAAGAGATGAAGAGAATGCAATCTTACTAAAGCTGGATTTCAGGAGAAAGTTCTTTCACCACAAGGCTCTCCTGGGTAGCACGTTTGAGAGGGTACTCTCAGTTGAGCTTTGAAAAGCTAGCTAGAAATTTGCACCGTTCCGAACTATTTGTATTTGTACTTGAATAGAAAAATTGTAAACATATATCGTTCAATCTTCTTTACTATGTGGACCCAACATCATATTACTATACACAGCAACAAGTAGTAAACAGATCTTTTTTGCTCTGACCTATTCTTTCATCTTTCAAGAGCTAAGCTTTTACTTCATTGAGGCTCATGCGTTTTACTTTAGAAACAAATACAAAGATCATAGGAAATTCGTAGCATAGCTTAAGAATGAACGTTCCACTTAAAATGATTAAAAAAGTTTCATTTGTTTTGCTTTATTTTGCTCAAAGTATTACCAAACTGTACAAGGTTGCAGGTCTAGTGAAATAGAAACAGTACTAAGTCTTATCATCAGTCTGTATCATGTCATCTATATACATGCAAAGGATTAACGGGCAAATACAAATATTATGATAAAGACAGATGAATAGTGCATTAAGACATAAAATTTACTCACTACGTTGTAATAATTCGATACAGAAAATTATTTCGTGGTATTGCAAAAAAGTTTCATTTTGACTAAATAAACATGAAAAGCTTCCTCACTCTGCAGTCTAGTCTGCAGTGATTGGCTTTACTCACCGGTAAGAATAGGGGCATAATCGATAACCTTTCCAATCATTGTATGCCTTGTATCTTTTATCACCACTCGTATTACAGAAGTAAAAAACGAAGAATACTTTGGTACTTCAGAATATCTCTCGTACTGATCGAAACTATCTGGAATCTTCAAAGTCAAACTATCATAATTGTTCCGCACCACTTCTATTATCTGCAACCGCACATAAAGTAAACCATTATAAACAAAGATCAATTACATAGCAATAGTCACTAAAACACATACCTGGTCCTCTGTTGGAGTACTAATGTTTTGACTAGTCAAGAATTCATCAATTTTTGGTGAAAAGTGCGTCAGTATTGCTCTAACGTTAACAAGCGCGTATGATAACTTTGTGGCTGTGCTTTGAAAGTCTCCGCTGCTAGATGTATATCGTGCAGCTAATTTTATACAAAGTTTACGATAAATCGTTACAAAACTTCATCAATAATGAATCATAGTGACAAAAGTTATAACTACTTACTCAGAGAATACAGCCCCTCGAAAGTTTGCTGACAACGGATTACTTCGTAGTAAAGCTCGTCATATGAATTAGCGGTAAGCAAAAACGTATCTCCGTAAGTAATAAATAAGTTAACCATATTCACAATCTGCAACGCCAGCTGGAAAATGTCGAACTTCTTTAACAAGGACACTTCGTTAGAAACCAAAAACTTGAGCACTGTAAACCAAGCACTCCATAACTGACGCCAATCATAACAGATCTTAGTACGCGATTTTTTTTGGTAACATAAAACTCGGTGTATTATTCCTTGAAGACAAGACAAAAACTCAACATTAAAATCCATTATTTTAAGGATCATTATATGATGTTTCTTTCAATCTCACCTGCACTTTGCATGTACATGTCATAGGGCAGACGTTTCGTCAAATGCGTCATTTGAAATTCCACCATTAAATCTATCAGAGAATAAAAGGCCTAATCAAGTCTGAAGTTAAACGGTATACTGCTTTCCAAGTAGCATTACCCATTAGTGCACACACAAGAGCTGTAGGAGGGCTGAGATCCGCAACTACTTTCCGATGTCTCATAGGGACTCGGTGTAGATGGACTCGGAATACTAAATGGGGATCGCTCATAAGAGCATTCGCATATTGATCCTCAGCAATACAAGTGAGAATAATAAAACATAACTTCACTAAATTGGAGCTTGCTTCCGATTTTACGTCTTGCATGATAAGCGACCTACAAGTTGAATAATGATTATCAAGGTGACTTAAGCTCCAATAATATTTATCCACCTAGAGTTTAACTATCGTACACTTACGTGTATTCCATGAAAGTAACAAGTAAGTTGGAAGGTGGGAGCTGCAATGGCGATGAAACATTTTGAGATAAAGTATTGCAAGGACTTGTATCGGTCTTTGTATTAGCAAGAGTGGACATGAAGTTTCGGTTAAGATGTACAGCTTCATAAAAAGCTACTAGCAGTCCTACCTTTGTCCCACTACAATAATCAATTTTCCAATTACTTAAAACCATATTCACAGACTGCTGATTTAAGCGTTATCTCACCAAAGGCTTTCATTCTTTGCATGTTCATCAGTGACAAACATGGACCCTACCATGGAAGTGATGGAATGAAACCACCCCGAGTTGTTATCAGTGGACATCGCATTTTGCATGCAAAATTCTGAAAGCCCCGCTGTTATGGACTGAAATAGAAAATCACACATCCTATATACGTATCCACCGTTTGTATTGTATTCAATCAAGTCAGAAACTGTTTTTACTTGGCTGTAGCCATTTAGGCATAAGTGATCATCGACAAGTGACAATCTCACAGCACAATCGTTGGGACGGTCTTTTTCATAATTAACTAAAAGAGCCAGCATAATGAGGCAATCATGTCCAAAGTCGATTCTTGTGTCAGTCTGGCTCAGCAGCCAAAAGATACTCTCCAAAAAACTGCTACTGGTTACGATGTATTCCATGATCTTATTCTTAGACAAAATCTCGGTCGCTGTCATCAGCATGAGGAGGGCATGAATGCATGATTCTTTCACACATTTAGGAAACTCCCCTACAAAAATGCAATTATTAAATTCAATATTAATCATCTTCAATCTACAAATATTCATCAATATTTGGCTCATTAAACCCGAAGCTTTACCGGATAAAATCAGTGATGAATTGTTTAACAAAAGGTTGATGATTCTAGGTGCATTTTCGAATCCCATCAAAGCATCTAGAAGATCGTAGCCGAACTCGGTTTTGATAAGTTTCACAACACCGTCCACCAGTCCAGTGATTGTCTAGAGATAATTCAAAATAATATTCCCGAGTATTCATATAAAAATCTTAATTGTGTGGTTGATCCTGTGAGTAACCAATTCTCAGAAAAGACGCCTACCTGAAACGAATTGCATATCCTTATGTGATGGGACGGTGCGGTGGTTTCAGCAAGCACGTTGACACAATGCGTAAAAAGTGATCTGATGATAGGCTTCACATACGGCAGCTGATCTCCCCGAAGTTTACACAACTCCGACTCAAGTACCCCAGGTTTCGGTTTCAAAAGGAAAAACTCATCCCAAAAGTTACTGTTCGATAGTGAAGGATCCTCTCCCTGGAATAATAAGTGACATGGTCGTTAATTGTTTTCTACAATAAATGACTGTTTGAATTCAATCTACTACAATATTCAATAATGTAACCTGCAAAAGTTGTTCGTAAATCTGCACAATCTTTTCCTTCAGCTGCTTCTTTCCAAGCGAATGGGCAGATGTCTTGCGTAACGACATACTGACCCTTCAAAACCTTCCGACTCCAAGAATTATGATGATAGAACTCGTTTTCGAAATCTAGCCAAATCACCGATTACATAAACTTTCGACGACCGATGTCATTCCAGTGACAAACCACGAGAGATCAACCACAGACGGATTCACGGATGGCCACAGGCAAAGTTTGGCACTTTCTGTGTTGATTTTGGTACAACTTGAATTTCGCGCACTTGCTCAGCCAACTCACTCGTTGGTCTGAGGTTTGAACACAAAAATCAAAAATACACAGCGAGACTGGCTGAAAGGCGAATACGACAGACCGGGTTTTGAATAATATAAACTTATCTTTGATCTTCGCAAGATAAGAACTTCCGCTGCAGGTAAAACTAACTAATTTCTAATACTTTAGACTCAACATTAATTAGTTAAATGAATTATGTATGTCGTTTTGCGATAACACAGATTCAGTCATCTTCTGGCGGAGTAGTGGGTGAAGTTCAGATAATTTCAGAAGACAAGATGTTCAAGAAATTTGACGAGAAGGAGAGCGTGTCAGGAGTGCAACAGCTGAAGTCATCAGTGCAGAAGGGAATTCGGAATAAAGTGTTGGAGTATTACCCGGATTTGGAGCCGTATATGGATGTGGTAATGCCCAAGAAGGATAATTACCGTGTCGTCAAATGTCACGATCACATCGAGATTCTCGTATCCTCAGCTGGGGAACAACTCTTTTTCAAGCACCGTGAAGGAGCTTGGTTTCCTACTTTGAAGCTTCTTCATAAGTACCCTTTCATGTTGGCGCAGCTACAAGTTGACAGAGGAGCCATTAAATTCGTCCTGTCAGGAGCCAATGTCATGTGTCCGGGTCTGACATCCAAGGGAGCTCGTCTTGTTGATGTTCCTAAAAATACGATAGTCGCTGTGATGGCAGAAGGCAAAAAGCACGCGTTAGCTGTCGGAATCACAACTCTTTCCACGGAAGAAATTGTCAAGGTTAACAAAGGCCCAGGGATTGAAACCGTTCACTATTTAAACGACGGATTATGGACAATGAAACCCGTTAAATAAAAATTTTTAAGTTCATGCAGTTGCTTGTCCTTAACTTAAATTTTAGTTCTTATGCGAGACACTACAGTGAATGCTTCATAAAAAACGTTAATGTTTCTAAACTTTAAATGCATTTTTTACGACGACGCAATAAAAACTATATACCTCTGAGACGGTCTGATTATAAATAATAATTGACTAAATGAAATTACCATATAACCACAACCAGTGGGTTTATTTTACCAACAATTTTATTTCTGAAAATACTTCATATGATAACAATTAATTGGTACGACGCAGGATTAGTCGGGACTTCGTATTTCATTGTCTCCGTCCAGTTAAGTTCACTCCCAGAATGCTAATCTTCTAGCAATGAGTAATTTTGGAGTTCTCAGCAGAGAACACGACAAAACAACAATTTAATTACTAGAAAGATGAAGTTCGACATCAGTCTAATGTTTCACAATAAAACAATAACATAGAAGTATCGCCGTTGGTTAATAATTCAAAAATTATTCAAGGGCGAAATGATGGTTCATTAGGTTTAATTTAAGCTAAATGATATATTTAAGGATTGCTGTGTATGACTAATCCTTTAACAACATGTTTGTTAATTACAGGTCTGGCCTATAATAACGCATTTATTTAGATAAAAATGACAGTCAAGACCTTCATTCAGGTTTGAGCCTTGATAATAGTGTCTTAGTGTCTTGGGTCAATTTTATAATGTCATTCCCTTTTCGTCTTTCTGTAATCACAGAAGCTAGGGATTCTAGCGTCAGCCGTGATACTGATTTGAAAATGACCCATTTCCAGTACTGGATGGACTGCTTGTGAACTATGGGGACATCCCAAAGTTAGCTGCAATTCGTGACTTCCTGGGCTCATTATCTGCACATGGTGATTTGAAGTCTGGATTAGACATTATTCCACTGCTTGTGACTAAAACAGATATCATCACAATCATTATTTTATGCTGGACATTTAATCAAGATTATCAGTGTCTATAATTACCAGTAGATTCTGAAGGGTTCTGCTGTGCCTCAATTAGAATCGGACGCTGCTGCTGCTGTTGATGGGACTCTTGCTCTCTTGATGCTGCAGGAGACTTTCCTTGTCCTTGTGCTTGCTTTCTAGAAACCTGGGTAGGAACAAATGATGTTGGTGCAAACGACGCAGGTGGGGCCTGGCGATGGAACTGGCCGTTTCCAGGATAAACGAATGCATTGTTCATGTCAGGAGGAAAATGGAATCCCCTGGAGTCTCCGTGATACATCGGAAGTGGCCGGTATTGTTGAGAATGATATACTTGTTGATGTTGATAGTGTTGTTGGTGGTGTTGTTTCAGTGGACGATGTTGATGCTGGTGAGTCATTTGCGGTCTCTGCTGCTGAGTTACTTGTTGTCTCTGCTGATGACCGGGTAACCACTGAGCAGGAATATTTGGAAGGTTCGGAGGCAAGCCTCCAAATGGACCTACTCCAACGGTAACAGGAGTACTGTCTCTTTCAAGTGCTTGCGTATCGCGTCGGAAAGCAGGTGGCTGTCCAGATGAATTATTGTAAACGGTGAATGAACCAGAGGTTTTATCACGCTGCTGCTGCTGACCTCCACCAACCCGTTTGCTTTTTCCTCGAGATTCATATTGCTGGAATCCTTGGTTTAATAACTGCACCAGATCCTGCGTTCCTTGCGAAACTGGTTTCTGTTGCTGCAACGTATCTTTTTGTTGTGCTTTCTTTGGGGAAGTTTGATTCTGATTCGGTTGTTTTGATGAACTGGAGGAAAGCATTTTCTCCAAAGACGCAGTAAGAGCTGCATTTTGTTGAGTTTTATCCACTGATTGTTTCTGGGGAGAGTCTTTCTTCTTTGGTCGTTTGTCATTTCCTCTATTTAGAGTCGAATCATATGCAGCTCCTTTATCAATTACTTGCGAACCACTTGCAGTTTGTTGTGCCAAAGCTGCAGCTGAGAAAAACTGTTCCACTGGAGTCAACTTGACGGGTTGAGGTGGCCAAGTCACTTTTTCCGTTGAATTTTGCGTAGAAGCGTTCGCAGGTTTATTAAGAGGCTGCAGAATCTGCATTAGTGGAGTTGGTTGCTGTTGGTTTGAAGGTTTTCTGCTCTCATGCACTGCTTGGCTGTTGTATGTTACAAAGGGATTTTTCTTCCCTTGTTGATTACTAACAAGTGCATTACTAGTTGATGCATTTGCAGGTCGCGTCAGTATTCGAACATGTCTGTTCGTATCAGGAAGCGTCTTTCTTGAAATGTTTTTCGACAACTGAGCTTCATTCTCTCTCGTTATCGGTAGAAATCCATTCCCAACGTTCATTCTATTCACCTGTTTCGAAATTTTGTGGCTTTCTCTTAACAAAGAAGGCCCTTGAGATAAATTGATTACTTGATACGGATACAGTTTTATAAGGCGAGGTTTCATCGACATCATTTGATCTTGAGGGATGGTGTTACCGGATGTACCATTCATCGGGACTATAGCGGTTTCTTTGCTGACACCTAGCATTGTGGCCAAAGAATTTGATAGCTTTTCAACTGAAGAATCAGTGGCCCCATAATCCTCAGCCTTGTCGAATGTCCCAGGTGTGGGATCAACAAGCACAATAAGAGTCATCAGAGTTGCTGCGCCAGTCGACTTAAATGATTCTTCGATTTGTTCAGGTTCTGTCGCAACTGGAGTCTGTATACCAACAACTGTTCCCCTATGGCCAACTTGTACAGGAGCTCCTCTGTCGACACAAATAACTCTATCTAGCATATCGAATCGTGAGTTTGGCACTGGTGTCACGCATCCTCGGTCTAGTCCAGGCTGCGAATGTATCATAATTTCATCAGTGACAATAATCACTTTAAATTAAAACAATGTTTAACAACGATTACTTTTAGCAGTAGATTAGGCCTGACAGACCATTTCTTAATAGTGGGCTTCTTCGTTGACGCTTTATTTCGTAGAACGTATTTCCACACTGCATCGATGTCATCATCGTCCAATAACTTAGTATTTGTAGGAATTCTTGTCAATTCTCTTACACCTCGTTGTTCTAACCATTCGACCATCTCATTCACCCTGGCCATTGCGTCCGATTCGAAAAGATCAGCAGCGTTGTAAACATCAACACCCTTCTCGTACCTTGTCAGTGCTTGAATGAAGTCATGAAACCTTTCCACGTAGTCTGTTCAAGAAGTAATTGTGCCATAAAGTCAGAGGTTACGATTTGAATCTTAAATTTCTAACTTACTAACCATTAACAAGTTGAATGGCTTTCCCAGAGTAGAACCACTGCCCGTCACGTTTGGACGTATATCCTCTAACTTCTAGATTCTTCTTGTTGAATTTTAGGTCTAGGCCCACATTTACTTTTTTCATTTCTAGAGCTGGAAAGTCTTCATCAGAACTTGAGTCTGACCAGGACGAGGACTCTAGATTGCCAGCACCCAGAGGTTGTTGCTTTCTTCTATTCGATGATCGACCCAATTTTTTTGATTTCTTTTCTTTTTCAACGGAAATAAAAACTGTGCCAGTTATTCGTGAAAGAACATACGAACTTAACTGACATTTGCCAGCAGCAGTATAAGAATTGAAGTAATCGTGACTTTTCAGTTCTTGATGCCCAAGTAAATTCTGCAAAACATTGCCAAAATAGTTGAATAAAAATTTCTTTATCAACGTAATTAATGCTAAAATAAAATGTCCTTTAACCTTTAAATTAAATTCGTCTGAGCCACGAGAGGGAACTTCAAAGCTAACTACAACAGAGGATTTAGCTTCATCATGCCCTGTGACAGTTCCTAGAGTTCCAAATAATTTGTCTCCCAGGTAGAAAACTTGGTCCCCATTCCGATACATGTCTAAGTACGACTTGGCAAGTGTTCGATCCAGATAAAATATTTCTGTTACGTTTTCTTCATACACGCAAGTCTTCAACGCAAACGGTTGTTCAAGAGCACTCCACTGCATCAAATAATCGAAATGCATGATTAAGGCCAAAACCTAGGTATATAATACCGACGTATAGTGACAGTTTCACTCTTACTTGAGTCTGGAAATCCACATTTCCTTTCGAATCACATCGAACTTTTCTACCCTCCATCATTTTAGCGTAAAGAATGACGTTAAGACTTCCTAGCTTAATTCCTTTACATTTCAAATGCCGCGTCATTAGGGCCTTGGAGATAGTGTTAAATTCCTTTTCCGCACGACTTTCTTCGAATCTCGGATCTATGCAAGCACAATATACCACATAAATATTTTAATCATTAGTTTGTACAGTTACAAGTAAAAAGCGTGCGCAAGAGGTATAACTTTACGAACCCTTCAAAATTCTTCCACAATCTTCGATTATTTTTCCTTCTCGCGTAAGAATTCCAGTGACATATGCAAAGGTTAAATGAGGCCAATTGGCCCATACAGATTTTCCTATGAGCTTACTAGCCAAGGACCAGATATCTGAGCATTTATCTGAAACGTCCTCCAAACTCAAAATCATTGATTCCTCACGCGTTACGAACTCGAAAACTTTGATTTCGGCTTTTTCTATTACACACTGCAACATAAATTAACAGAGAATTATATAATATTCTAATATTCAGCTAATGGCTAGTTGTAATACGGATTTGAAATTTCAGAATTTACCTTCACTGGTTTGGATTTCAGGGTAGGGAAACCTTGATATATAGTAGTTCGTTTGGCCTGAGGATGAAGTCCTTTAGGAAGCAAGTTTGGATCATATGTTACCTCATTGATTTTAACTATATCAGCATGCGATGAAGGCAATGTCGGGAATAAATCCTGAGGTGATACAATTGGTCCATTGTCTTTCTTGGTGTAACTAAAAATTGAGCAGGTATGGTAATATATATACTAACTACTAACAAGATGTAAAGTAGTTGATAACATCTAAAATATTAAAATATCTCACCTGTAGCACATCATGGTTCCTCTCGAATTTCTGTAAGATTCTTCTGAGGTTAAATTTAAAACTTCCTTTTCCATTACTGTTAACAGTTTTCCCTCGTCAATAAAAGGAATCAAAACTACGGCTTCCCAGTCGGCTTTTTTTCCATTCAGATCTTGCTCAAATTTTTCTGGATAAAACTCTACGATGGGTGATTGCTTCTCGGTCATCAACCACTGCAAACAAATTTGTCAGTAAAACAGTGTCTAAATTGTACGCAATAAATAACTTGAGGACAATTACCTGATAACATTTTGGAAGAAGCTTCCGACTCTGAGATGGAAGAACTGCTAATAACTGTTCAAATGGTCGGAAAGGTTGCCCCTTGTCAAATTCAATGGTGTAGTCTGTAAAATTCTTCAAGTCTGAAGCAAACGGAGCGTAATGGAAAGGATAAAACCACCCCCATGAGCTAACTCCTTTATAGTAGTATAAAAGTACCCACTGAATTGCTCGAATGTATTCACGGCAATACATTTCTATAAATTCACTACTAATTTCGTTCTCGTGCAACTTGCTGATGTAGTAATTTCTTTTGTGTTGCAAAAACTCTAGCTTTAACTCTTCAGAGTCTTCCTTGTCGAAGTAATCGTCATCTTCACGGAACAATTCTGCACATAGCTTTCCTCCACCTTCAGTCTTCTTTTCGCCAAAAACTTCAGCTTCTGTTCTTTGAGCAAGGGCTTTCAATTCAGGAGATAGTGGTTCCAATTCTTCTTCCTCAAAATTTGCGACACCAGAATCGTCAAAGTCGAATCCTTCCAATTCAAACTAAAAGTATAATACATGACATTAATGTCTCCAAGTTGTACACGGATTATTCTTGCATCTTTAGTTCATACCATTTTCTCGCCAAGCACGATATTTTTTCCAGTCTTCGATTCCATGTACTTCATATCGTCGTAAGTTTCTCGAAACAATTCTATATCAAACTTACTCAGTTTCTTAATGAAAACTTCGAATCTTCTTAAGTTTAAAATTCCATTCTCATTCAAGTAGCCATCAAGTGTTGGCAATACTTCCATGTAATTTCTGTATAACATTGGTAGTGCTCCTTTTACAATATGCAAGTGAGGAAGATGAGGGACGAAGTCATTTCCGACCAATATATTCATCAAAATCCAATCGTCAATAAGATTTTCCAGGTCATACCTGCGACAAAAATATGGATCATTATCGTCAACAATAGACACATTTGATGCACTTGCATAAAATTCTTACTTCACAGGCCCTCCACTTTTTTCCAAAGTTTCCTTTAACTCTTGAAATTCAAAATCTATATAATCTCGCATGAGAGACAGATGCAGAAGAAGAAATGTTGTCTTCTCTGGTAGCGGAGCTTTGTATGCACCTGTAGCCCCTGCATCATTAGCTACTGGTGGTGGTGGTGTCCCATTTGTGTCCTTAGGCTTTTCTTCTTGAGTGGCCACCTCCTTGGCCTCAGTAGAGGTGGAAACAGCAATAACAGTTTCAAGGGCTTGCGAAAATGACATGCCTTCTTTAACTTCAGATGAATAAGCAGAAAGCTGTGGCTGCTGCGGAGGTCGTAATATACAGTCGTTAGGACCTCCAGATGAGTTATCACATTTGAAAATAGAAACATTTGTAAGGTCATAATTCGCCGTCCCCTGATTTTGTTTTGGAGGACGTTTTAAACCTTTTTTTGGTTTCTTTGCACGGGTAAACTTAACTTCCTCCCTGCATCATCACCATAAATTCCTCAAGTAAGATTTCTTGTATATTATTATTATTCATTTTTATTATACCACAGAACTCACCTTAGCAGAGAAAACTGCAATTCGTGAGTGGACAAGCCTAACATGACTAAATCTGCGTCCAATCCATAAAGACAATGCCTCGTCATAGGATCGTAGTCGGGCTTTGAACGAATATGCCTTATAAAGTCCATAATTTTGTGCTCCCCTTCTCCAGGTACATCATGACCAGACAAGTAAATCACCAAACCTTTGCACAAAACCATATTACCGTTTACATAACTTTCGAAAAATAAACAAGATGTAATCGTTCAACCCACTCTAAAAATTTGTACTTACCTTCCCTCTGCCAAAGTGGATCTGTAGTGATCTTAACCTGTACAAAATACTTTAACTGTTCTTGAAGCCTTGCCATGAACTCTGTTCCTGGTGTAATGCAATTAGAATCGAAGCGTTCTTCTGATGGAAGTACTTCTCCTTTATTAATGGCTTCAGCTTCTTGCTCTTCAGCAATTCTGGCCGATCTGAACCGCCGTCCTCGTTGCTAAAAATAGTTATTCACAATTAATTAACACCGATTTTTCATTCCTCTAGATTACTTTCGAATAGTAAACCACTCACCTGATTCATTTTAGCCCTGGGCGCCACACCATCAATCGCCATGAAGAAAACTTTACACGGTTTTATCATTTTGAAAAGGAACTCAATATAATGAAAAATGTCCTTGAATATCTGCCTCTCTGAGATTCGCAAATGCACATCTTCGTCATTTGGATGTGAGCAATTGTGAATGATACCATTCATATCCAGGTACAAATTGTCGAATTCCGGAATCTACCACACACATACATACCAATTTTTACATCATCCTGTAAATGAATTATCTAAGCTGTAAAATCCACTTACCTGGTATTCCTTAATGATTTCCGAGAGACAAGGGTACCTCTCCGAAGTCCACCGATAAAACTTAGGAATTCCCATTTTGCTTCAGGTTGCCTCTTTCTCTAATGAACACGCAACAAATCTCATGAGAAACCTCACTTGACTATCAATCAAGTTATGCAATACATTTGTAACAACTTACCTTCACCTTGACAGTGACACTGACAATCCACTGACACTTCTCAACCTTGCTTGATGCTTCCTTCACAATCCAACACAATTTCTGAGTCAGCTTCTACTTAATCAAACTTCATCAGACTTCTGTCGTACACCCACAGTCATCCTCAACGAGCAATACTTAATTTCAATTAAAACAACGCAACATTAATGAAGTGTTGCGAAGCTGGAAGCTGGATCGGTGAACGTCTTTCATCAAACAAAGCCAACTCAGAGAGAGTTTGCCTTGAAATTCAAACAGCGCGCGCTACTCTGCTTCTCAGCCGACAATCTCCACGCACCTCCTCAAACACACAAACACAGTGAGTGGAGAAAGTGAGTGTCTCTGCTTTCTTTTATAATAGTGCCGTCGGTAGTGGTGGCTTTTATCCCTCCGGACTCGTCTGTCTCCCTGAAGAAGGTGTGAAATCCCAAAATCGTCTTCCTCCTGGCTGCAGGCTTCGGTCGGGACTGGACCCGTGTTTACATAATATTCATCGCCTAAACATTCCCTAAAATATTTTTATTGTACAACAACGCTTCTCTGTCATCACGATCTTTTCTTGTAAGTCACAATTTGTTGCTTTGTTTTGGTTTAACGTAATTTCTTTGTTCCCTCCATTACTCCATTCCATACAAACGAAAAGTTTCAATTTTCCCATGAATACACGTAACAGAAGTTTCGAAAAGCTTCTCTGTATAGTGTATAGTCTGTTCAGCTTAGACTACGTACTGTATGTACAGCTGGCATTTTAAAATAATTTTTGTGCAATAAATCCATTGCAGCTGTACCGGAAAATAGGCGAAGATTACTTGTCGTTTGTTCAGTAAACGTAAGTTGGCAACTTTTTAAGCTATGGCGAATGAATTTATTGGTCTTATTTATATAGTTGTTATTTATTGTTTAGGAATTAAAAAGCAAAATGGCTGAACCTACAGTTTACGGGGATAGTAGCATCGAACCTCCAAAGAAGAAGAAGAAGAAGCCAGATTTACCTGTCGTATCTATTAAAAACACAGCAGATTATCAACGCATGAAGTTAGAGCGTCTCATGGCCAATCCAGACAAACCGGTTGTTATTCCTATCCGGCCAAAAGATAAAAACCTCCCTCCTCCTCCAGAGTTTGTAAGGAATGTGATGGGATCTAGTGCTGGAGCTGGCAGTGGAGAATTTCATGTTTACAGACACCTCAGGAGAAAGGAGTACGCCCGGCAGAAAGCGATTAATGAAAAAGGGAAAGTAGAAGAAATGGAAGATGAGTATCAAAGAAAGCTGGAAGAAAACAAAAAACTCGCTGAACTTAAAACAGCCAAGAAACGGGCAAAACGTCAAAAGAAAAAAATGAAATCAAAAGTGACTAAGCAGCAAAAAGCCAACAGCGGAAATGGAGGCACAAATAAGAATAGTAATAGCGATGGAAGTTCCAGTGATGAAGATGATGGCGATGGTGCGTCCTCAGAAAACTCTGCTAAACAAAGCAATGGAAATGGAAAGTCCACTTCTCCTGCTGGTCAGAAAAACGGTTCGTCTGGGACCAACAATCTCACAAGCAATAATATGACTCCCTCGATAGCAGGAAATAATAAAGCAGGCTCAGACTCCTCTGACTCAGATTAAGGAATCTATACAATTACGTTAGATGAGGTTTTATGTGTTTCAGCTTTGTTGAAAATTGCAGCATTGATTGCGATGTACTATAAAACGATGGATTGGAATTTCGCTATCTCAGGCCGATTTTCGTTAGCGTTCTGAGTTCTATGTTCCAGTAATTCCAGCACATGTATGGTGAACTTAACGAACGATTATCTTTAAGTCCAAGTGAAAAGACAGATGTGCAAGAAAACGTAATGTTGATGAGATGGAAAGATTCATTCAATTCATTCCCTTCAATCATAGATTAGGAAATATTTAACAGTAAGATTATGACGATGTACAACAGGAATGCGATACTTGTTCAACGATAGCGTTAGACTATGCAAGCAATGTACGAAGAGCAATAATTAAAGGAATCAATTCCTTTCTCCTACAAACATAATGAATAAATATAAATGTTGTATTGTTTTACGAACTGTATTAGTTATTTTTTATTATTCCATGTCACTTTCATTGCTGCCTTCATCAACACTAAGGTCGCTCCCACTAGGACTGCCCTCAGGTTCGCCTTCAGAATCCTTTGCACCTGACGCTGTTGATTTAGAATCAGAGGCCTTTCCCATGCTCTTTCGGTGTACCTTTGATTTTTTGCAATTCACTTTCCTGAATTTTGGTCGTATGTCAAATCCACATAGCTTATTGCTCTCCAGCTTTTGAAATGCTTCTAGACCATCTTCTACTGATTTGAAGTAAACATACGCTCGCCTTGGATTAAATCGGGCAACTTTTTTACACTTAGGGAATTCAGCCTTAATGTCTTCTGACCGTAGCTCCTTAGGTATCATCTCTAGTACAAGTCTAACAACATAAAAGCAAAATCCAATTATGTCAGTTCTTAATAGTATTGTTTCATTCACAGTACGAACGAACTGAATGAGGTAGTCGTTAACTAAAAATAACTCACGTCAACGGGTCAATAGATTTTCTTGTCTTTGTCTCTTCTTTTGAAATCTGAAGCACCTTCGGTTTGGGTTTGCCATTTATGACGCGTAATAACCCAATATTGTCATCCTTGATTTCTTGGATGGCCTTGCTTACGTCGCTCCTGATCACGGCGTCTTTGCATAAGACGAAGAAAAACCTTAAGCAAGAAAATAAAGAAATACATAAAGTAAGATCATGTTAACTTCGGGTTCCTCTTACCCCACCTAAATACAGAGGTGAGAAAAGATCATCGAAGTTTAGTGCTATAGCATTGGTCATTTATTGCCCCAGATAAGCAAGAAGCAACATTTCCCAAGATCCAATGCCTATTGGAACACGTGACACGTACTTATTTCTTAACCCACACCCTTCCGTCCAACCAACATAATGAACTAGCAAGCAAGCGTGTACACTATTAACAGCTAAAAATATTGTTGTTGAAATGCTTAAATAAAATTGTATTCTATAATTTACAGGCCAACTGCAACGTACTTACCTTGGAAGCTTCTGCCGAGGGAAGAATATATGTTCGATTCCAGAGTGGACATTGTTTAGAACAGCTTCAAGTGTCGCTTTATCTACACGCTTCGCTGGTTTCACGTAAAGGGACTTGTCTACGCGATCCTCTCTCTTCTTGGCTTTCTCTTTGCGAACCTCCTTCTTTGGTCTCCATACAATCGAAGCAACGTCGTCTCCTGTGGCACTCATTTCTCGTAATTTTCGTAAGATATTCCGTCGAAAGAAATAATTAAAAGAGTAAAACTTTGTTGGTAAATTTTTATTGATGGTTTGCTCACCACGTGCTTGTGTTGGTTCGTGTTGTTGGTTCTACAGATAGGGGTATTTGAATTATCCGCGTTGTCAATTTGCCCCGTATCTCATTCATATTCTTTTGTAGGAACGCTGCAGGAAGAGAAACGCTGCACATCTTACACTCGATCGAAATGGATGAACTGATGTCAAAGTCGAAGCCACTCCTTCTTCTGGACGGTGGACTCTCCAATGAACTCAACAATCGCGTCTCATTTGACGTTCACGCTGAGCCGCTGTGGACTGCTAAAGCCCTTCAGTCCGATCCCCAAGCTCTCACTGCTTCTCATTTGGCTTATCTGAAAGGTTTGATATCCATTAGTCGCAACTCTTGTAACAAGTTGAATTGTTTATATTTTTAATTTAATACAATGAATTTCTGAATTTTTCAGCTGGTGCAGATATAATTACAACTGGATCATACCAAGCTACTCTCGAAGGGCTGAAGGAATTTCTGGGGTGTGACGAGGAAGCCTCCAAAGCTCTTATTGCAGACTCTGTACGCCTTGCCAAAAATGCAGTGACCCTTTACCAGCAGGAACAGGAAGGTCTGTGTATTGAAAGTTCAACTCGAACGGTTAGATTGATAAGCGTCTCTTGTCTTGACCTTGACTAATTTTATATTTTTACGATTTCAGAGAAGCAAAAAAGGATATTGATTGCCGGATCCATTGGCCCTTACGGAGTGTTCCTTCGAGATGGATCAGAATATACAGGGACCTACTTGTCGAAAGTATCAGAGAAGGACATTGCATCCATGCATCTTCCAAGAATCGGTGCGCTTATTGCAGGAGGCTGCGACATCTTGGCTATCGAAACTATACCTGCGCTTAAAGAGGTCGAAGTCTTGTTAGACTTGTTGAAGGACAATTTTCCTTCCGCAAAAGCTTGGGTATCAGTATCTATTAAAGTGAGCAGCGTTTCTTTTAATTTCATTTTCAGTCGGAAACTGAATACTTGACTTGTTTTTCTTGTTCTGTTTTCTTCAGGAAGGTGATCCAACCCACACAGCATATGGAGATCCTATGGAACAAGTTATGCTTCGTGTGTCAGAGTACTTCCCCCATGTTGTTGCTTTCGGAATTAATTGCTGCAAACCGTCAGATATATCTCCATTGCTGCGGCATATTAAAGAAATCATTGCTGCAAAAGAGAACGAGTCTCCCCATGTCGCTGATTACATGAAGAAGCTGAAGATCATTGTTTATCCTAACTCGGGCCAAGAGTGGATTCGTGGGAAAGGGTAATTTAATCGTTTCGACTCGATTGTCATTAATTTGATGCAAAATAATTTAGGCAGTGACTACATGACAAGTGTTTGTCCAGATGGATAGAAGGAGATGTACCATGTTTAAGTCAGTCTATCGAGGAATGGACATCTTTGGGGGCAAATATCATCGGCGGCTGTTGCCAAGTGAGATCAGAGCAAATTTCTGAGATGAGACCTAAAATGGATTCCGTGATGTTAAAACTATTAAAAGGAGACTAATCCACTAATCGCGTAATATCCATTTAAACATTATACTACTCATGAGTATATGTAACCGCTGTGATTGCGAAGTATACGAACCAAACAGTAAGGATTTTCCTTTTTCCTAACGCTTGCAACAACACAGGGTTCCGTTACTGCTGATTGCATAAAAACTATGTATGTATGCTTACGTTGAAAGTTACATTGTAAAATAAAAACTGAAAATGTCCCTTAGGGCTCTATGAGTTGAAATAATAATATTGCATTGTTGTGATAAATCAAAATCAAATACTCTACATTTTACTGGTTTTACTAATAAATATTCTCAGTTTCCGATTTTATCACTAACTGCTGAAGGAATATTGACTTCTGGTCTCTGCTTTGAAGACGTAAGTGCGTTGGCTGAGTCCGGCTTATAAGATTAAGAATTTACCCGATCCAGTTGAAGCTAAATACTTGCAATTGAGAAAGACTCAATCATCAGTTAGTGCTATCTATATCTACTTCTGTTATCTCTGGCCTATTTTGCATTTTGTCACAGACTAGAATGAACAAATGGAAGAACAGAAATTGAGTGTTTAAGAAGGTCTCAGAAACAAGAAAGAAAAAAATTCCAGATGCATGAAATGAAAGAGCATTTGAAGAGATATAAATAATATACAATCAAATTCTTATTCTGCATATCGTAGGTTGAAGCTCTAAAACGAAGAAGAAAAATACCATTGTTGCATGTTATGATTTTATGTTCTCCATCCCCCATCATCTAGTAATATTCTTTATTGATAAGGATCAACATATTTAGCGTAATAGTATATTGGTTAAATATGTATAGTAATAAGCATAGTGTATGCAAATAGAAGTTCGACTGTGTCATCAGTACTTCTGTCATCAGTGTTCACTGCTCAGTCTTCTCTTCAGTTCAGCCTTGGCCAGTCAGATCTTCTTCTCCTTCGGAAAGTTTTTCATTAAAAAATGCATCGAAGCTTCTCATAAGCAAAAACACATAGAGAGTACATAGAGATTTCCTATAGAGAAATTTGAATTGGAGAGCGGGAAAGAGGACGCAACCAGAATCTGAGAAGTTGACCGTTGTTATTTTTATGCAACTGCCACTGCTGGCCCGATTCAGATTCTGCTTAGTCTTCTTCCAGTGTCCGTCCTGTCAACATTCAACAGTTTGAGTTTCAGATACCAACTAGGCTACGTGTGCAGTACGGCTGGCCTGCTGACCTTAAAGGTCATCATTCCGGTAATTAAATTAATCCTTAATACATACTAGAAACTGCTATTCCGAGATTTGCATGAAAACTCAATTTATTTTATTTACCAGATCTCAGTATTTGGACTGCTGCCGTAAGGATCCTATAATGTTTTCAAAGGCCGCAATAAAGCGATTCAATGAGGAGCAAAGTAAGTATTTTGTTATATAGTGCTGTTTTTAATTCAAATATTTGTTATAGGTGTCCCTGTAATTCTTATTTTCTGTATTTTTTGTAGCCTGTGCTCCTCCTCCGACTAAGTATGACCCTAAGTTAGGAGGGAACACGAAGGCAGTTGCATTCGAAGGATATTCCAGTCGAAACGATGCAAAAAGTGATTGTGATGAACGGGAATTCCGAACACCCTGTGCCCCTTCTACTATAGAGCGTGGAAGGAAACGTGCCATTAACACCACTGGCTCCAATCGTAAGGCAAGGGCGGAGAATAGTTCATCTTCGCGGTCCAGGTCCGCGTCCGCTAAGGTGGTTCCAAAGAGCAACTGCTTGGGAACGACGTTTGGGATGGGGAGTCAATACTTGTCAGCTGAAGATTTACTAGATGCCGAATCTGAAATTAGCGAGCTCCGAGGAACATTGGAGACTATAGAGAGGGACCGTTACAATTTAGAAACGCAACTACTGGCTTTGCAAGGTTCGTTTGAGGACACTACTAAAGAATACAATTTATTGAAGACTCAAGTTAGCATGGACCAAGGCAAGATAGCTGAACTGGAGCAGAGCTTAGATGATGAAAGAAAGAAGTTGGCTAACTTACAAGGTAACTTTGAGACTATTAATTCCCAGCTTGAGGATACACAAAAGAGAATCAAGAAGGAGGAAGACACCTCAAACAAGCTCCGTGAAGATCTGGAGATCAGCAGACAAGAGAAGTTGGAATCAGAACATCAGTGGAGAAAGCTTCACCAAGATGCATTAACTGACTTGATAAAAAACCACCAACAAGCACTCGAGACGGAGAAGGCTGAGGCACAGTTAAGGGAAGCTGCTTACAAGGCGGAACTACAGACACTGTCAGAAACTAAGATTCAAGAGATAGAACAAATAACTGACCGCATTGTCAAACTGGAAGACGAACTTGAAGAAGCTCAAGTTAATGTTAGAACTTCCGCTGATGAAATCGAAGGGCTTAAAGCTCACATAAGCGTCGAAAATCACAGAACAAGCGAACTGCAGCAAAAATTAGAAGACGAAACAAAGACGTTGAGTAGCATGCAAGTTAACTATGAGACCATTTGTTCACAGCTTGAGGATACGCAGAAGAGGATCAGGGAGGAGGAAGACATCTCAAACAAACTCCGTGAAGATTTGGAAATCATCAGACAAGAAAAGCTGGAATCAGTATATGAGTTGGAAAGGCTTCATCAAGATGCATTAACCGACCTGATAAAAAACCACCAACAAGTACTCGACACAGAGAAGGCTGAGGCAGAGATAAAAGAAGCTGCTTATAAGGCGGAGCTTGAGAGACTTTCAGAAACTAAGGATAAGGAGATTGAACAAATAACTGACCGCATTTTGAAAATGAATAAGGAACTGGAAGAAGGTCAAGAAAATATTAGAACGTCTGCTGATGAAATTGAAACGCTTAAAACTCAAATAAGCGAACTGCAGAAAAAATTAGAAGAAGAAACCACGGCGTTGAATAGAATGCAAGTTAACTATGAGACCACTAATTCCGAGCTTGAGGATTCGCAGAAGAGAATTAAGGAGAAGGAAGACACCTCAAACAAACTCCGTGAAGATTTGGAGATCATCAGACAAGAAAAGTTGGAATCAGAACAGGAATTGAGAAAGCTTCATCAAGATGCATTAACCGACCTGATAAAAAACCACCAACAAGTACTCGAGGTAGTAAAAGCTGATTCGGGGTTAACGGAAGCTGCTTATAAGGCGGAGCTACAGAAACTGTCAGAAACTAAGAATAAGGAGATTGAACAAATAACTGACCGCATTTTGAAAATGGAAGATGAACTTGAAGAAGCTCACGTTAATGTTACAACTTCCGCTGATGAAATCGAAGGGCTTAAAGCTCAATTTAAGGAACTGCAGCAAAAACTAGAAGAAGAAACAAAGACGTTGAGTAGCATGCAAGTTAACTATGAGACCATCTGTTCACAGCTTGAGGATACGCAGAAGAGATTAAGGGACGAGGAAGACACCTCAAACAAACTCCGTGAAGATTTGGAGAACATCAGACAAGAAAAGTTGGAATCACAGGAATCAGAACAGGAATTGAGAAAGTTTCATCAAGATGCAATAACTGACCTGATAAAAAACCACCAGCAAGTACTCGAGACAGAGAAGGCTGAGGCAGAGTTAAGGGAAGCTGCTTATAAGGTGGAGCTAAAGACCCTGTCAGAATCTAAGAATAAGGAGATTCAACAAATAACTGACCGCATTGTCAAAATGGAAGAGGAACTTGAAGAGGCTCAAGAAAATGTTAGAACTTCCGCTGATGAAATTGAAACGCTTGAAGCTCAAATAAGCGAACTGCAGCAAAAACTAGAAGAAAAAACCACGGCGTTGAATAGAATGCAAGTTAACTATGAGACCGTTTATTCACAGCTTGAGGATACTCAGAAGAGAATTAAGGAGAAGGAAGACACCTCAAACAAACTCCGTGAAGATTTGGAGATCCTCAGGCAAGAAAAGCTGGAATCAGAACATGAGTTAAAGAAGCTTCATCAAGATGCATTAAACGACCTGATAAAAAACCACCAACAAGTACTCGAGACACAGAAAGGTGATGCAGAGCTAAGGGAAGCTGCTTACAACTCGGAGCTAAAGACCCTGTCAGAAACTAGGAATAAGGAGATTGAACAAATAACTGACCGCATTGTCAAAATGGAAGAGGAACTTAACGAAGCTCAAGTTAATGTTATAACTTCCGCTGATGAAATCGAAACTCTTAAAGCTCAAATAAGCGTCGAAAATCACAGAACAAACGAACTGGAGCATACCTTGGATGAGGAAAGAAAGAAGTTGGCTAACTATCAAGCTAACTATGAGACTATTAATTCCCAGCTTGAGGATACGCAGAACAGAGTAAGGGACGAGGAAGACATCTCAAACAAACTCCGTGAAGAATTGGAGATCAGCAGAAAAGAAAAGTTGGAATCAGAACAGGAATTAAGAAAACTTCAACAAGATGCAATAACCGACTTGATAAAAAACCACCAACAAGTAATTGAGACGGAGAAAGCTGAGGCAGAGTTAAGGGAAGCTGCTTACAAGGCGGAGCTTGAGAGACTTTCAGAAATTAAGAATAAGGAGATTGAACAAATAACTGAACGCATTGTCAAACTGGAAGACGAACTTGAAGAAGCTCAAGTTAATGTTATAACTTCCGCAGATGAAATCGAAACGCTGAAAGCTCAAATAAGCGTCGAGAATCACAGAACAAACGAGCTGGAGCAAAAATTAGATGAGGAAAGAAAGAAGTTGGCTAACTTACAAGTTAACTTTGAGACTATTAATTCCCAGCTTGAGGATACGCAGAACAGAGTAAGGGACGAGGAAGACATCTCAAACAAACTCCGTAAAGACTTAGAGATCCTTAGACAAGAGAAGTTGGAATCAGAACAGGAATTGAAAAAGCTTCATCAAGATGCATTAACCGACCTGAAAAAAAACCACCAACAAGTACTCGAGGTAGTAAAAGCTGATGCGGTGTTAACGGAAGCTGCTTATAAGGCGGAGCTACAGAAACTGTCAGAAACTAAGACTCAAGAGATAGAAGAAATAAATGTACGAATTGTCAAACTGGAAGACGAACTTGAAGAAGCTCAAGTTAATGTTAGAACTTCCGCTGCTGAAATCGAAGCGCTTAAAGCCCACATAAGTGTCGAAAATCACAGAACAAGCGAACTGCAGCAAAAATTAGAAGAAGAAACAAAGACGTTAAATAGCATGCAAGTTAACTATGAGACCATCTGTTTACAGCTTGAGGATACGCAGAAGAGGATTAGGGAGGAGAAAGACATCTCAAACAAACTCCGTGAAGATTTGGAAATCATCAGACAAGAAAAGCTGGAATCAGTATATGAGTTGGAAAGGCTTCATCAAGATGCATTAACCGACCTGATAAAAAACCACCAACAAGTACTCGACACAGAGAAGGCTGAGGCAGAGATAAAAGAAGCTGCTTACAAAGCAGAGCTTGAGAGACTTTCAGAAACTAAGAATAAGGAGATTGAAAATATAACTGACCGTATAGTCAAAGTGGAAGAGGAACTTAAAGAAGCTGAAGAAAATGTTAGAACTTCCACTGATGAAATCGTAGCGCTGAAATCTCAAATAAGCGTCGAAAATCACAGAACAAGAGAACTGGAGAAGACCTTAGATGAGGAAAGAAAAAAGTTGGCTAACTTTCAAGTTAACTTTGAGACTATTTATTCCCAGCTTGAGGATACGCAGAAGAGAATTAGGGAGGAGGAAGGCATCTCAGAAAAACTCCGTGAAACTAACAAATCTATAGCTAAAAAAATTGAAGAGGAGGTGACTGCAAAATTTGCGTGCTCAGTCGAAGATGCGAAGAAATTACAAATGAGATGTCGAGCTTACGAAAAGCGAATGATGGAACTGGAGGCACAGGGCAAAGAAATCAACGAGAAATATGCAAAACTGATGGGACATTCTAATCATCGACAGAAAATCCACCATGTTGTTCAACTGAAGGAAGAAAACGAAGCATTGAAATTGGTAACAAGATTATCATGCCTGCGAAATTTACAACTGGTCTTTATTTTGTATTAATTAATTGTATAATTCATACCTTGTAGGAGCTGTTTAAATTAAGAAAAAAGGAATTAGAGAGGTCTTCCCATGAGCAATCCCAGGCCCGAGGAAAATTCGACAGGTCTCAGGCGTTTAAGCATCCCCTTAAAGAAGTTGATCAGCCGTTCATTCCTGAAACTGGGGTATTACCATGATCATTTTGAGCATAAGATTAATTTCTACCTGCGATGGTCAAAATCACTAACTATTGTTGGCTGGCGAATATTAATACCGCTATTTTTATTATTATATTTTGTGAAGGATTTACGAGGCTCAGAATCCAGGCAGACGTTTGTTGTGTCGAAGTCGAAACATGGTCCTGCTAAAGCTATCACTAGAATTCGAGATGAAGTGCGAAGCGAGCAAGGTCTAGCATTCTCAATAGACTTCGAAGACAACAAGGAGAATTAAAATTATTTCGTTTATCGTGGATACCAGTGTATTTTTTAATTGACCGAATGACTTATTTTTATGCCAAATTAATAGTACATATTCTCAATAGTACGTGTTTGTGTGGTTTTATGAATTTACTTACAACAACGAGTTGTGAGTTAGCCTGATTGTAATTCTAATTTCGAACAATTGACAGTGTGATGTGCTCCAATAAACTTCATGCACCTTGCTATAATCGTACAAATTTGTATTATACGATAACCATTCTCATGCATTCCGAGTTTTACTCGGGCCTTCCAGTAATGAATTCACTGGTTTGGTTTGAATATTCGACACGGACACAGTCAAATCTGCTGACCGAGACAACAAACTCCGTAAGCATACACTTAAAGCATACCTCAAATTGTACCATAGTACATCCATATTTGTTCCCGTTATTTTTTGTTGAAAAACCCATGTGATTTTTTTATTTTGAACGTTACACTTTGAATACTGAAAACGGCTTGACAAAAAGTTGGCTAGATCATCTAATATGATCCCATATTCACAAAATGACCAAAACGCCTTATTGATACTAATGAATTTTTGCAGTATTGGATTTAATCACTATCATCATGATGACTGCTGGAGGAATTTTGGTTTAGAGGTATCTTGGTGTCTTCATCATCATCGGATCCATAAATGATGTCTTCATCACTGTCATTTACCATTGAAAACGATGGATTATCTTTTGTGATTTGGGAAGCTGCAAAAACAACATTCGGATTTTGGATTATTGTGCTGTGCATATAATAGGTCTATGGAAATTGCTAAAATCATTACATGAATTTAACACCGCGGAAGATGATGGTGAATACACGTACGTCATTGTAAACACGTAAAAATTCAATGTTCCATAAAACGACATGAATTCCGCAGACGATGAGTATTTCGTGGAAAGATCAGCGATGAAGTGATCCTCCAAAATGTCCATCCCAAAGCGCATATACGTTACAGTGATGATGATTTTCACCACAATCAATAGCAATCCCGTAAGGAACTTCAGTCTGAGATCTATAATTCAATTCGATAAGCCAATTCATTACACGTGAATTAATCTTCAAGGAAATCTACCACATTGTTGGTAGTGATTACCAAAGAACGGCATAGACCGAAGCTCACTGTAAGCTTTAAATATTTGGTAAATCAAGTACAAAAAATAGGTTCCTCCTGAGATCATGAAGAAGTTCTTCAAACTCTACAACAATGAACAATAATCTGAAATCATTTGCTGCATATTTGCTAATTTACATAGATATTCACTTGCACTTACCTTAAACTTGTCTGTGTCCAACATGTAACTAAATGTGGGATCTTTCGTAGCATTCAGTTTTTGCCACGAAGCTAAAAGAATCGCAGATAACCAGAGCGATCCAACGAGGAGGATCTTCGGAACATAGAAAGTCATAAGTCTTCTCTCAACCTGTTAATCATGTGAAAATTATTAATATTAATGTAATATTAAAGTTAACATTTGCTTTTGTTATGCACCTGTCTCAATCCATGGTATATAGAAAGCCAGAAAAAGCAAAGAGCGGAAATAAAGGTAACTTGGAAGAGAGCGTCCACCATCGACATTAAAGTTGAGTTGATAAGAAACATGAGAGGAAAAAGTGGATCTGAAATACAGAAATAAATGAAATTTCAACCATCTTCAATTTCTGCATGAAAGTGAATTCTCATGAGCACCATAACTAACTTACTATTGTATAGAAAGAGAAGAGGAAGTAAAATTGACATCCATTTCTGTTCAATAGACCAGTCAGACATCACGTATCTTCTCAGGGCATACATGAACCAACACTAAAAAACACAATCAACTCAATCGTCACTGTTCATTCTTCAAATCAACTCACGAGCATTTCAAAGATGCTTCCTAATGTTTCTAATAACACTACAATTACAATGTATGTTCATTACATACAAATAAACCCTCCATCTTCGTAAGATTACCAGAAACCAAAATCTTCAATTATAATTTTCATTTCATACTCAGCAGCTTATCTATTAGTACGTTACTTTGTCTCTCCCTGATCTGCCGTATTGATAAAGTACTAGAGTAATAAACCTTTTTACAACAGAAGGTCACAAACGAAGATGAATTTGTATTTTCTTGTTCAATTGTAACGCATTTGCAGAAACATATACGTGATGGGTGGTAAAGATAAAGTTTCTTCTCATGAAAAGTCTCTAATTAATACATGTATTTTACCTTATGAGTAAAAAATATGATTGTCAGTTACCGTGATTGAAAAACATGCTGCTGAATAAAAGAATCGAAATGACATCTCTAATTGCGTGAAGGACGGGTTGTACGTCTTAAACTGAAAACACATCAGAACTTTTCAGTTTAGTAGTTTCAAGTTCAAACCAAGTGATCGTCGTACGTATTATATAATTATGAATCAAATACTGAATTGCAGCCGTACATAAAAGACTACGTCCTGGATATGATACGTCTCATGAATGCTTTCCAGATCAGCAAATCGCACGACTACAAAATACTTCGCGAAGTCTATGAAGCCTAAGTGAAGTACTGTGAACGGTTCACATTCTCCTTTTCTGTGACAATCCAGTCGGCGAGATCTTCTGGCTGAATGGTTCAATATCTTTACTACTTTTCCTTGATCGATCCCATACAAGTCTACAAACACTTCGAAGGTTTTCTCAAACGATTCATCTGCCGGATCACAATCAAAATCATGTGTCAATTCATTAGTATTAATTCATTCGCTTTAGTTGGTGAAGTGGGAAGCTCCGATACTAAACTGTACATGACACTTACCATCTTTGCTCTTTGTGTTAATCTGAGCTATTATCCATAGCTGTTGATGATAAGTATTCAAGGGGGGCGATTTAAGACCAAATGGTCCTATAGCCAGGTCACTAACATTAACTAAAGTGTTCCCGTGAATCTCAGAGGTCCAAGTGATAGGTGGTCCTGCAAACATACCAACCACACGCATTATTGATCACGAATTTCCATCATAAGGTCTTCATTCAAGGGCCCTCTTATAAAGCGCATTCCTCCTCCAACTCCATCCATAAAGTTACTGAAAGGAAGATGTCAGAGACTCGTAACAAAAGAGTGAATAGAACTTTATCCCAAAAATCCAAAACTCACTTGCACTTCACAAACAGGCGAATTAAGACAATGACATTCTTAATTCATCTAAAAAATGTAACTCAGCATCGGATAATTTTTTGGGCAAAGTAGAACAAGTTCGTGATCAGATTTAACGAACTGGCAAAGCAGCAAGGTGTGTGTAGTAAAAAGCATTAATTCATACTTTATTGGGTTAAGCTTACCCACAAGGCCGATAAAAAGGACCAGTCCGAGTGCAACAAAGAAGCCCAGAAAGATAATCACGAATTCCCTTTTATGCATTGTGTACAGTTTCATTTGGACCGACCTATAGGCAAACCCAATGAAGCCAAATGTGATACAGATCAACCATAAATCATTAAATTGTTATTGCACTTTGTCATTATACAAGACCAACATAATTTCCACACATATCTAGTAAAACTACCATTAATGTTATTAAAATACTTGCAAACTCCTCACACTTGGTCGTACCTTTCACAACGATCGTGGTGATATGCAGGGGCTAAGTATCTATCAAACACTCCAAACATCTCACAGCAATTGTTAAAGTTAAAAAATGATTTTAAACGCAAGATCCATCCACCCTGTGGCATGTAGTACGAGTAACCCAAAGTACTTCCAGAATCCATTTTAAGAAATCTTACAATGGGAGTGAATTTAGCAATGAATGTTAATAATTTAAGCTATTTCGTTGGAAGCTGTCAGTACTTTATAAGAAAAAATGTCCTTCTATATTCACCTCTATTCACCAATTAAAAACCATATGTTCCAAGTTCTATTTTCGCGTAAACTCCGCTTACAAAGTAATGCAAATTCTCCGAATCTCCGGATATCTCACGCAGGGAAAGTAGGGGAAATCGATTTGACTGTGCTTAAGGGGCATTGCGATACACATGCTTTCTTTTAACTACAAACAGGTTGCTGACTAGCGAGTAGATGTAAGTCATCTTGTTTTGTGAATTTGTATTGCATCATTTTCCGCACGAGTGCTTGCAGAAGCAGCTTCCTCATTTCCATCAACTGTCAAGCATACTTGTCAAAATCAATCAACGAACTGCACAAGCAACCACATTAACTATTCAAATTATTGTTTGACTTTGGAAATATTATTTCTATTGGTAATTTCATATTTTACAATTAAGCATTTTACGATTTCTCATCCAATTCTCTAGAAATCCATTAGCAATCACCAACACATCATAAGATTACCTCAGGAAACATTAAATTTTAAAATTATTACCAATACAATGAAATATTGAAAGCTGAATTGTTTTCATCAAATAAACCAATTGATTCTTTCATATGTGAGTCGAGTCTTCTCCATTTTGTACAGAATAGCTTTGCCCATTGATCAAATGGTGTGAGACAGAATTATTAAGTTTTGTAATGATTTGGACACGACCTCATGCATTAAGATGATTTTTCATCTCCTGTCCATCTTCACTCTATTAGTAAGCTGAATACCGATGGAAAGCACGCACATTCAGATATTGTTGCGTGTACTCACACTCACTGTTTACAGGTGAACACAAAGAGTTTTTGCAACGAAAAAATAGGATGAGTCGTGTGAACAATCTTCTTCAATGATGATGTGCAACAATGATTAACGCCTCTATTGAGAGGGTGGTTTGCACTGTCTTCTTCACTCACAAATGAATAATTTATGGAGATTTACTCACATCTTTCAAAATGCTTTCCTTCCAGTCTTTCATCAAAATTATGAATAAATGAATTTAATCTTCTACCTCTTCATTTCAATCCCGGTTGGTACACCGTCTAAAAGTCATTCCGCTTCATTACATTCTCTTAGAGCTCACTAACCAAGCCCAATTTTCTATTAGTTTCTAGTGTGTCCTTCGTGTTCAATCCTTAATGGAAGATGCCATGTCATATGAAGAGTAGTAATAAATGATGCATGCCGTGATTTTTGACACAGAATTACAACCATAAAGTCCAAGTACAATTTTTATTATTACATTAAAATAGTTTCAATAAAAATACAACAAATAAAAACCAATAATCTTTGACTTTCTAACCAAAGGTGCAGGTAGAGAGCTGCTTAAAAATGATCTTAGCCGAAAGATGACTTAAGTCTTTGTATGTAAATGAACTGTACAGGCAAGCTGGAAGAATATATAAGGATTATAATGGTTGCTTTTCATGCAGTTCACTTATGAATTGTGTCTACTATAGTGTTACATTTAAATAGTGATAGATAATTCGTACATGATTTGGTATAATATGTTATTTTCATATCGCAAATTCTCCAGCTAAAGTTGATACCAGGGAGAATGCTAAAGGTTACAATTTATCGATTAAAAATGCAGTGCATCCTCATTCCAAGATGTGTGTTGAATATTAAACTCTTTGAATTTCAAACAGCTTCACATCGGTGTCATACCACACTGGTGGGTCCGTGTTTCTGAAAAACCATCATAAAATTTTTAATTAACATAAACGTCACAAACTTTTGCTAAAGTTGCATAACCACCAGACAGAAAAAGCATTCAGAAATCTCAGACTTCGAATAAAAACAACATGTTAACAGACATAAACCATTCATGAGCACAATCCAGTTGCTCTCTCCTCTGACATTTACATTTTTATGATTTAGGATACTAAGAAACTCAAGCCAAATGTTACGTTGTTAATATTTATTCACGAAGTAAACGATTCCCCGAAGCACTCATCACATGAATGTGTGCCTTTCTTCAGTATTACATCGTTTATCCACATCACTTTCATCACTACACCCTCGAAATTCCTTGTTCTTACCATTTTACAAGATTTCTTTTTAAAAATTGCATAATTTGAGAGGTAAACATAATCTGTCAAAATATGTATTAGGCCGTGAGGTGAGAAAAAAGCAATCACCTTAGATAAATGACGCCCCACATGTAAGTTCTAAACCACATGGTTGTCCCACTGTTGGCTTGATACTTCCGTATAAGAATTGGATGTGGCACAGGCAACAGACCAACGAGGGTCCCATGTTGCAAGAACTTGAGGATTTCACTTTCGTCCGTCAGTCCTCTGGTATTCATGAGCAATAAACAAATGATAAATATTTCACGAAAACCTCAACCGATTTGTCTCACAACCAAATAAATACGAGCTTGCGTTTCATTTGTAAATCAAGAAGACAGCTAGTCCTCCGATGGCTATTGAATCATCAATCAATCAAATCATCCTTTCTTTCTTATCTGCATGACATAACAAAAAAAACAACACATGGAAGTTGCATGAGAACCTACAATGTCGTGTGTGTGTAATGAAGGATTCACCTATGGTGGCCGCAAATACTACATAATTACACAGCCACACACAGATTCTGCACAGGTTACTACACACTTACTTCCTTTACAGCCTCAAACAAAAACGAATTCTTCTTGGCTGTTAATTCTAATTAATTAATGGTGCAATCAAACATGAATAATGAGAAGGATGAGGAGATTCATCCACAGATAATTTGATTATTTACGATTTCACAGCACAAGACAAGCCCCAAGTAATTTGCTATAGTACGAATGCAAATTATTTCAAGACTGTGCATGTCCGAGTCATTAAAAGACTTGTTTGTGAGACACATCAATCACTCAGATTCTAATGGTTTCGAGCCAACTCACTTGTCAATGCAGATCTTCTCTACTTGAGGAACCAAAACTTGAAGCAATCTCATGACAGTTTGTAAAGGTAGCTTTGTCTTCCACCCCTGGACCCAATCTGGACTCGGAATCCACTTGCTTTCTCCCTAAAGAGAAATCACGTCCACTCAATTAATCAAAAATCAATTATTATACCTCATTTAAATCTATTTCATTTTATCTATTTCAATCACACAGTTGATTGTTAATCTGATTCGAAAATGAGATTGAAGGACGTGAAACTCACTACTTCATTTGTACTTCTGTTAATCAATTACACTCTCATCGCCACATGACAAAAACTCTTCTCACCACAACAGAAAATTCACATTAAGATTATGAGAGTCGAATAAGCAAAATACATTTCAAATGTACATCTCACACTTCCTGCAGACAATTCCAAGTAATCAAATTCTAAAAGAAACTAAATGAAGATGAGACAGTCATCATTATACCCATGTAATGGCCATGTGTGTAGGCACAAGACATGAGTAAATCAAGTTAATCGTCAAGCTCATCTCGTGCAAGTCATCATAGCACTTGAAATTTTATGAAATGTCCCAATCTCCTCCAACTCCTACCCTTCTCTTGGATGTGTGATAGAAATCTGTGTCATTTTTCTCCTTACAAAAAAGCTCTCTCATTTTATAATGAGTTTGAAGCTTTGAAGTAACAATTATTAATTCAACAATGGGACATTCAATCTCACACGTAATTAGTAAGGACGAAAGTTTTTCATTCTTACACTTGCCGAAAGCACGGAGAACGACCGCTTCATGTGGCTTCCACTTGAAGAGGCAATTGATGATCGCGAAGTCTTCATTCCCGGGGAGACCTGAGACAACGGCATACTCTTCGATCGGGACATTTGTGAAGAAGAACCTGCGGACGCATCTTCTCCAATTTCACTCTGTGGGATTGTCATCGTAGACATCGAAGATCCGGCGTGACATGAAGGTGCTTTAGTAGATTCGGTATCCTCAGCAGCACCTTCTCCATTTTGCTTGATTGCACTTCCGCTTATTTCACAATCGTCGTCTGCGTTCGTGATCACCGCAATATTCCTGAAAGCGTCGTCATCTTCTTCGTCAATCTGGAACCCCTGTAAGCCTTCCGCTCCCACTCCCTGTTGCTGACTGGATCCGTTTCCAGTTCCTTGTGTGAGTTGATTCAACTGCTGAGGTGAAGGATGAGCCGATTCTCTTTCAGTCATCTTGTCTATTCCTGGGAGATTTGCCAGGCTAACTTTTAAAGTTCCAGGCTCGGCTGGAAGAGCTGGAATGGATCCTTCCATTGAAGGGCTTTCAAGCTGACTTGATTGAGAAGTTGTGCTTTCTGTTGATGGTTTTCTTTCTTTCTTTTTGGAAGTAGAAGATGAGGGCGGGATGGAAGGGGCTGAAGAAGAAGCTTTAGACTCTTTAATTAGGTCAAACTTGCCCTTCGAAGGTTTTTTCATCAAGGGGGACTTTCTCAAAAGAGATCTATTTATACTGGTCGAGTCAGTTGCAAGATTGGCAAGGGCATGAAACACATGGCGTTTCCGAATGATCGTGTAAACAAGGTTGGCGTTACCGTCAAACTGATACTGAATTATGTTATTGAAGATTTCCAACAAAAAGAAGACTAGGTGGTGATTACTTGGCGAAGAAAAAAGAAACCAAGGCGTGCTGAATGCTTCAAGAAAGTGAAGTAATTTGGTTGCCGAGACCATCGAAAGTGTCTTCAGGTAAGGAGATACATTCACCAAAATTGTAAGGAGGCAATCAAACAAAGGCTGAAGTCTTTGGTGTCCTGTTGTAATTATTTTGTGGAAAACTATGATCAACAGGTCTGCATGAGTTCCAGAAAATACTGGGATGTCCATAGGTATAGTCGCAGTGTACGGTTTGTTCAGTCGAACTCCAAAGTTTCTCTCTCCACTCAAAAGTAGAAGGATGAAGACTCCAATGTGCATCAGTCCAACTCGAGCTGCCCAAGATAATTAAAACATTACAATTTAGCCTTCATCATCCCATTTCTTTGATCACGACGAGTCTTTTTAATTTACAGTTAATTGAAAATTGCTCTCCTTACATTGATCTGCTCGTGAGTCATTCAAATAGTAAAGTATGGGAACTAGGATGTCTAGCACATCACTTGTTTTAAGAACGAAGTACAGGAATTTCTGTAAAAGAGGACATTCAGGCATTGAAAATCTAATTTATCTTTGTCACTCATAATTAGAGTGAATTAAACTAAAGAGGATTATGTGAATGTATTCATCTTGCCTTATTATAGTCACACATCTTCCAGAAGAAAACAAGAAGTTCCTGATGAAACTGAATCTTCTTTGTTGAATTCGGAAAATACGTCTGAGCAAGAGGATTATTCAGTAGTCGTGTAAATCCTTTTAGAATAAAGTAGAAATCTTCCTCTCGGTGTATTCTTGAGATGTAATTGATGAATAGATTATCCATATTAGGAACAGTCTGAAAGTTCACCAACAACGATCATGCAATTACTTTAAAGTTAGTTTACAACAGTTTAGCAGCAGCAAAGCACGATTCGCACATCTCAAATTCCCTTGGGATGCGGAAGCCCATGACGAAAGGCAAAATGATTTAAAGGCTATTCTCATCTAATTATATGGAAAGAGAGAGGATTAAATCCAATCGAGCTAAGGATCGGCAGTGATCCCTTCAGTAATGCTTTCTACTAACCGTAATCTCTTTGTAATTACTCTACTCGCAGCAGTGGTCACTTGTTACCTCCAAGCACCTCATGTATCATGTAACAAGTAATTCAACCCGTACTTCACCAAATTGGGCATGCTTTTAATTTCATGACCTAAACTAGTGAACTACTCATCATCACCAGCACCATTACATCTTTCCATCTTATCCTCTAAGTCTCAGAATAATCTCACCCGTAGATTGAATTTAATTACGTAATTATTTATTACACACCGTGAAGCAAAGCCTCGTAGCTTAATTACTAAGTTCTAGCAAGCAAGGTTATTAATTATTCAAGAACTTTAGAAGTATTACATCTTCCTCGCATGAATTGTTAGTATCATGATCCAACACCACAACGAGGACTTGGAGAGCAGCCTCCACCAAAGGTTCTCGACTATCAGCGAATATCAAATGATTATAAGGCAACCCCATTCCCACAGGGTCATAGGAGCACACCACGTTCAACAGCGACGTGAATAAAGGAAGAGCGTGACGATTGTCTCCAGAGGAAAAGTATTCAATCCACTTGTTAGGGACGAGAGCATCTCCTGCATAATCAACATTGTCAAACTCTCTGTTTTAATTACCACACACAATAATTACTACTTCATTACCTTACAATTTAAATTTACATGTGTGTGTGTGAGAGATAAGATCAGGAAATCCTCGGACTCTTCTCAAGACACTCAAGAGCCCTTATTCATCTTCATTAAGATAACGTCATGATTTGTATAATATAAGAAGATACCGCGTAGTGCCTTCTTAAACTGTTCTTGTGCAATACTGCAAGCCTCACTTGTGTATGAATATATTCCTACTTTTCATGCAAACTACGCTATGTAATTACTATCACATTCCGTCATCTATCAAGCTTTACCGTGTCTCTCCGAAGGAGACAATCTCATGACAGGTGAATTGACTCTTCATCTAGTCTTCATTCACCGACACACTGTGCATTGCATTTACTCAGGTATTGTGAGGAGAATATTACATTTGGTCACATCTTCTTCTCTACAAAAACTTTGCCTAATTGTCTGTGATTGCATCGCATGACTTGAAAGAATACTTTTACTTTTATTGAACATCTCAGCTTCTAGGGAAGTCCGAAAGACATTTTGGATGTGCAACTCATTTCAAGTTAATTTTAGAATTGCCCATCACCAGCACCCATTAAGCTGAGAGATAAGCAATTGCTTTGGCTAGTGCCTCTTTTAATGCTTCCTCCTCCCTTTCTTACTAATAAGATATAAGATGCAAATAATAATATGACTGACTGCTTATTAGAGTGAATAATGATTACGGAATAAATTACCCCTAACCATGTATATAATAATACCAAGTGATAAAAATCTTGTTGATGAATTGAATTCTTGTGACATCAACTTTGCTGTTATCTCATCCTTGTAGATCGAGTCTTAAAAAATCATCAAAGACTCACCTACTGGCGGAACGTAAATAGTCTCACTAAAGCAAGTCAAGAGAAGCTTCAGAATTTCGGTTCGGTTGTAATCATGTTGAGGAACGTGAGTTGGATGAGTTGCGAATCCAACCCCAGCCTCCCAAATGTATTCGCAACTATCCACCGATTGCAGGTCCTCAGCTTTGTCCTACAATCATTCAAAGAGTATCTCAAAATCTGTTATATTGCATTTCTCACAAAAAGAAGTTATTATTGAAGCACCGCGTATTATTATTTATTGCGTATACAAAAAGTAATACAGTGAGTTTATTTCATTCATCACCAATCTGCATAAAGCATCATGCCTCTTTGATTAGCTAAAATAAGGAGACGCTACATGACATGATCTCCTCATTGGCATCCCAGAGAGTTTTAACCTACATCGTTTTAAATGGATATCATTTGAGTGTGAAGTAATCACTAAAATGTATTAATTTGTATACCTCTGTAATAAATCAAAGTGTAAAGACCCTCAATCGTAAAATCCTAATGTGAACTAATTTTTGTGACGAAACGCTTAATTCGATTTGTATGCAGTGGTTGCAGGTATTAAACATTGAACATGCAAAATTTAAAATAGGTCTGATTTAAATTAAGCCTCAGACTGAGTTCTTTTATGTCCTATCAGCAATTGTGGCCGTTAAGAAACAATCACTTTTTTAGTTGTCAACTACTTTGGCATTATTTCTCAGCATAAAACTCTTATGAATCTGCAAAACATTTTTGATTCTTTATCTATACAATAGTCAGCATAATAAAAAGCTTGTTGTTCTGAGTCAGGTTAGTGAATTTAAAAATGTGCAGCCCTAATTCACTGAATAAGTATTGCATAAAATAACAGACCCTGGCAGGGCTCAAAGGACTAATAATAATAACCATCACATACGTACTCATCTACCTGTATATAGGCATATTGCATTCATTCACTCGTCTGCAGCCAATTTGCACATAATTTTGTTTCGGAACCTAATTGACCATCGCTAGTTCAATCAGCAAATTACGTACTTATGATGCAACAAGCGAAAAGGTTTTTCTTTTGATACAAAAGATGAGAGGTTTGCACTTGTCTCTAAAATAAACTGCTTGGAAGATGCTGATGAAGTGAACGCCACTTTGCAGTGTGAAAAGGACCATACATCTTATTTAATGAAGTGTGGCTTCACTCCACTATTACTCCTTTCAGAACATTATACTCACGAATTCCCATTTATTTTTATTAGCACCTGTTAAACATTTTCACGTAATGTAATGTAATGATTCATCAACAACCATGATCTACTGTGAGACTGTTGACTGCTTAGTGTCCAAGGATTAGCAAATATCAAAGGGCTTTAACTTCTCCACTCATGCCGCTAATTACATACTTTGTCATTCTTCAATAAAACGGTGTAGTTCAATACATTAAACATTCTTATATTCGGAAAACACAGCCATAAAATAACTCTACCTTAGAAAGCCAAAGCAATTCGAATTCAACACTCCCATATAAAAAGCTGCACACAGATACGAAATTCACAGAAAAAAGTAGCCTTACCGGACCATTTTTCTTGTTTGCCGAAACTGTGAAGTCCGGACAGAAAAGTAAATCCTGCATAAAACAAATTCCATTAGAAATTCACTTCACAACCCAATTCATTTCATATGCAAACTCGTCCCATGAAATGTGATTGATGCACCATGAACGCCCTTCCGAGATCCTCCATCGTCATATATGAATCGAATAACAGTACTCGTTTATTTTTGTTATCTTATTCGCAAGTAAATTGCACGTCAGAGTGAAATTTCTCTTCCAATATCCCCAAGCTATTTATTCTTTTAAATGATCTTCATGAGAAACCCCGCAAGAGATTCGATTAGTCTCTCGAATTCGATCTGGGAATGAGATACACTGAAACTCAAAGACTCGAAACTGAAATCGTGCAGGTCAATGTGGGTTTTACACTTTTGCAACGAGTTTACTAACCAAGTTAAACTCGAGAATTCCCGTACCCTTCCCAAAGGAAATTGGTAAATTATGCATGTGGTTTTACACGAAAAAAAATGCAAATTCCACTTGTTAATGTCTCAACTTTTAAGTATCAAAGCCCAACCCGTTCGTAAAAATTGCATTAAAAATCACACATTCTCAATTATAAAGTGACAGATTATGTCACAAGGTGAAAATGGCTTACACAAAGAGCGCTGATAAGGGCTTTAGCAAGTGGCAAAGTGTCATCATCGTCATCTTCTTGAGGCTGTCCGCTGGGAAGACTTGACCAAAAGAATGATCGCCAGTCTGGGTCTTCAAACATATACGGAATTATGCGGGTCAAGAGGCGGACGCAGTTCAGTGCTGTAATAAGTTCAAGACACAAGATTAGCGAGAATCTCCTGATTTTATCAAATTAAGCCCTCAGTCACTCAAGAGACCATAACCTCCAAGACATTCAACGTTAGTACATTTGAATTCACTTTGACATCAATGATAAAGCAATTACACAATTGCGCAAGTCCTTCAAAAGTTCAAACTCAATTGTCAATCACTTATGGACTAAAATGATTGACGATATTTCGAATTGAGAAATAATGTAGGTAAATGGTAAGTGCTGAGTTGATTAGCAAACACATGTTTTTTGCTCAAATTCAAGCTAATTACAATTCTTCTGCGTTTAACCAACCAACCAATGAACTTCAAGTTAATTAACCTCCCAGTCATGAATCAATTTAGTTCAATCAGATATCTACCTCAGAAGAGACTTATTATCAGTTAGTATAATTCAACTAACAAAAAAGATCATCGACTTTTATTGGGCTTTAATTAAAATTGCAGAATATTCATAACTTCAAAATGCATTTCAATCAAGTCGCACGTAACCTTCTGACAAGAACTGAAAGCTATATACTCAATCAAATAGTCTGAATATCAAGTTTTGTTACAGGACTTTGCCACATGTAGCCCAATCAACAACCATAACTCATCAGTTTGAAGAAGTGTGGATGTAATTAAATTAACGAACTCGTAGAATCTCGTCACTTCAATTCAATTTGCATTTTTATAACTTACCAATTTGTTGATCTTGTTGCGTTCGACAACTTGTGTCTACAGCTTTGACCAATTTTTCAACAGCTTTGTAACAAAGTGTGGCCAAGTTATTTGGAGATTCATCTCTTAGTTGTCGTATCTCATTGGGAGGAATCAGAGTGAAGACATCATGCGGACTTGCAACAAAATCCGACCAGAATTGATCCCAGAACTCGTCATCATTAGGATCCACAGGCTAAAATAGAAACCAAATGACAAAAAGTGAATTAAATTATACGAGTTTCATCCATCCTTGTTGTGAAGTTTACAGTTACAGGGCCAAGAATAAGAATAAAGCGTAGGGTATAATGTAAGAACCAGTTATTTAAGGAAAGGAATGAACAGATGAATTCACACCCAATTCCTTTTGTGGACTGCTCATCATCATCATCAGCAAGAATGACTTTGATGATGAGATCCCCGCTTCTGTAATACTACCGAGCGCCTCCAATTTGTATTCTTTTATTGTTACTGCTACTACTTAACTCAACCTTATCTTTTGTCATTCATTGCCCTCAAAGACGCTCGAGCATAAAAACTCTACTATTCTAGTCTAACTACGTTCAATCCACCTTAATTGGTGTTACTGTGCTATCTCTGCCTACACTTAATCCGACTCATTCATTACTCCTTGCTTTTTCGAAATCATTGCATTTCTTCGTATCTACTATCTCTGGGTGTACAGTGTAGAGTCTTGATTTGAGACTTGAGATGTTTTACCAAGATAAAGGATACAATCTTGAACAAGTTTTACAAGAATTATCTCACATTACTATACACGCGGCTACGCGGAACGACAATTTCTCGTCTCAAGACCATCAGTAGAAAAATGTAAATGTCATTCGATCAATAATTTACCGTAAAATAAACCACTGACTGAATGAGTACAAAATAAATGAGTATAGAAACAGAAACTATTCACAAACTTACTCTTGTCTTAGACGAAAGCTCGACAAAAGCCTTCCGGAAATACAATTTAGTGTCAGCATTTCCCATTTCTGACCACACTTGCTTAGATGATCACTCACTTCAACTGTCAAAAACTGTCAAATTCAACTACGAATAAATTAATATTTCTGAATCTTCAGCTCCATATGTTCTGTAAACACTAAACAATGTTACATCTGAACATGTCTGAGTGTAGTTAATGAATTTAGAGATTGTCTTGAGAAACTGTCACTTATAGGATGTGATGTGTAATGTTCTTCAAAACTTATGTTAAGGACAGTCCTATGATGAGCCAATCTGAAAGGTAGTTCTTAAGGTGAGAGTTGAAATCCACCCCACTTTTACTGGTTTATTATAGTGCCCAACTTACACACACACGGGGTGGATCCAAGGATGAAGGATATCAGCAATAAAAGTGTCAATGATTACTATTCAAACTACTCAGTATTGGTGCTACTCTACCACTAATAAACTATCTTGTGTCCTTATCCCTGAAGTTGCATTTAAGGAAGTTAATGTGGTTTTAGCTTAATACGCCTGTTAATTACGACCCGAATGATAATGAAAGACAGTCAGTCCTCCTACAGCTTACACAGAATTAATCTACATATGTTCTGTGGCCGTAGTAGTGTCGTAGTAGCAAAATCTCTTCATGGGAAATAGTATTGTACTAAAGCTGTTTAAGGAAAACCTGGTTGAATATTTAGACACGCAAGCGTTCCTCGTAGATATCGATCCTTCCATTCGAAACGAAACACTACAAAAGGTCCACACACCTCCTGTTTGCCACATATTGCCAACATCTTTGATTGAATACACACACCACACATACAGGTTGTGAGACAAAGTCTGCAGATGTTAGGGAATCATACACATCTTTCATTAAACAAAAGTGCACCTTTCGGCAAAATCCCAAACTGTAGCCATATAATTACTCAGTTGAGTTAGTATTATTCACTGCAAAAACATTCATCCATGGAATAGTACTGTGAGAATGAAGACCCATTAATTCAGTAGTGGCTTTTATCTTCCATGATTATTTCGTAATTATGAGTTATATAAAAGCTACTCATTACGTAAAGAGGTGCACTCTTGCTACGGAATGTTTACAGGGTGCATGGCTTCTCAATACTTTCGTAATAAACCAAGGAAGTATGAAAGAAATAGAGATGTTAATAAGCTCAGCCAATCTGCATTTATTTTATCTTAATGTGGAACGGATGTTATATTGTTCTTCTTCCTTAATTCAATTTTATCCTTGAATGACGTTTAATTAAATCTTGCGTGCTGCACTTGTTTTAAGTCCCGACTAAATATTAACACACTTTCATGGACATATATTATTGCTGATTTATTGAGCACCCTAGTTCTACTGATATTTTATAAAAGTGGCTCCACTTATGGCATTAAGTTTTGAGGAATTTCATACAAAATATTACGAAATTATATTACCTAGCTCGCGGTAATAACAACATTATAGTTAATTTGAGCAACCTCTAACAATGCGCCCGTTTGATGAGCGGATCTTTATAACACGAGACACAAGGAGACGTAATAATCGTCCAATTAAGTTTTGAACAAAGGAATGAGTTTGAAATTGAGCACAACCTTACAAGCAAAAATATCTACTCATTCACGGGAGTCATTTTGAAGATGACCTAGCTTAAGCTTGCTTCAATATTAATTTTTTGCCCCATCAATACAAATATACTAGTTTTCCAATCAGTACACCTGTCACTTGAAAAATTATCTCATGTTTTGACAATGATGCGTTTATCCTGTAGTTTCAAAATCATCTTTTGGTTCTGCACTCATCGACTCTCATCTTTAAACGACAGGCACAGAAACACTCTCAAGAGACGCTCAATATTCATTGCTTCATTAATCAAATGGGTTGCTTAAATGAATTTTAAAAGTACTCTGCCTTTATAGTCTTTCACTTGTTCCACAAGTCATTCTTTTATTACCTCATTTTCCTGAAGAAGAGGTCTATTGTGTGAAAAAATAATTAATTATTCACCATTAAAATACCAAATGAGTGACGATCTAAACGCGTTTTTCAAATTGTGCGTGAGGAAATGAAGATTAATTCCAATAAAAACAGAGTCAGGGACGCTTACTTACTCACACTCACTTCACTCACATTAATTTTTTCAGCGATTTCTTATTTAGTTTATTACGTTTTAAAACTTTATAACCTGCCTGTGTTTGACATTACTTGTAATCGCCCACATAAATTCACTTCAATCTTTCACTCTCCCTTACCATCAGAGTCATTAAAGTATAATCAATTGAATAACATACATTGTGAGAATTATTTTTATTCACTTCGCTCTACAGAAATTTGAATATTTAACAAGAGCCTACAATAATTCGATTATACAAGTTTATACAATACAATCGCATTTTCAAAGAATGTCAGTTGAAGTTGATGTGTCGGGGGTTTCCCCACCTGTAGAAAACGTGTTGATATTAATGCTGCTAATCATTTCCGAAGTAAAGACAGACCACAGTCCTCACCGTCCATACTCGTTTGCGTATTACGTTTAGCCAAGCTAATTAGCATGTAAGCACACACTTATCGATCCAACAATGAGTTTGTTTCTCATCGTTCTACTATACATTAATACATTAAGTACAATGATCACATGACACGATGCACAATGAGTAATGACTGCGGTATGCAAACTCCATACAGGTGTATGCATGCATATTTGTTCTATAGACATGTATATATATATATTGTCAATACGTAACATTCTTTAAGCTGAAACGCCAAGAATGAAGTAGGTAACTCAAAAAGGAGTAATAAACTTGCTGAAAATTTGCCGTACATGGACTATAATAATCGTGTTAGTAAACATGCTATGCCAGTTCTCATTGTAAGTCAAGCAGTTAAGTAAAAGTTTGTTAGAATGCATAACACATGCATTATTTACCGTGTAAGAAAGGGTTGCTTATGGTATAACAATGCAACTTACAACGTCGTCCAATCTTACACTCTGTAATGCTAAGCGCTGTATAAGTCTGTGAGATGAATATATAGAAAGAATCCCCCACAGGCAAAAGTAACTTAAAGACAGTCCATCTCTTCTCTCTCTCTTCTAAACAGCCCTTTATTCCTCAACACTTGCTTAGTCTCAATTTGAAAGTGTTTGAAGAAAGATCTATGCAAGTCTTCTTCTGTCACTCCGCCAGCTCAAGGATTATCTCAAGACTATTCCTCCCTATTCAAAACTCAGCTCACTTGTTGCTTGTGCTCCTTCTTTAATGTGTGTTTTAAGACACTCATAAAAAAATAAACCTTTCTCGTCACAGTCCTAATTATCCCATTTGTTTAACATAAATAATATTGTCCCCTAGTACAAATCAAGTTTGATTTGTTCTGAAAGATTCAGGTCAATATTTACTACTGTGGAAATTACGTGATAGTGAAATCATCAAAAATATTGGATTGTGGATTGTAAGATTTTTTCAATTTGCATTGCAAGACCAAGAAGTAATTCGTGGACAGATCATTTTGTCTTCGGCAAGAAATGCAAAACTTGTCATCGCAGATCTCCTCTGTCGAATCCAATTGTGAATGATGAAAGTCGTTTCACTTTCTGAGAAGAGCAATAAAGCAATTACATTTGATTAGAATTGGAGGTATACAAGTTTCTGTTTGTTTTATTAACTTCTACACTACCTATTGCCTGCCAAATCGTCCTGTGAGTGTGTACCTGTGAACCTTATGCACGTCTCATTAGACTATCATCATCAGCATCACCACTGATTTCACTATAGTTTCTTTTGTAGTGGAGTTGTAAAAGTGCCAGCCAATTGGAAGTTAAATTATACACAGAGACACAGAGGAAGAATTTACATCTGCGTAAACTTCGATGTTTGGATGATTTTTTATAAAAAGGTAAGGGTAATCAATGGTATACCACACATTTTTTTAAAATATATCCGGAGAAATCCGGTTGTCGGTCGGCCAAATGTGATGACATCCATGTTGCATGTGCTATGACACACTCCAAAGGGATTCGTATTACCTACGAAGAAAAGGGAATACGAAAAGGAGTTTGTGCGGATGTTCGATATAATAACACTAGAAAAACAACCTCACTTTTCTTGTATTCAAACATCTCGTAATTGTAGTAGTAGCAGTGGTTGTAACTTGTAACTTGTTGTAACAAGGTAGCAGGTATGCACTTCTTGGGCTGAATTTTTGCTGCAAATCGAGAACTAACATTCTACAACATCCTGCTCTGGTTTAGTTTCCTTGAATTTAGTGTCACCAGAACTTCTTCTGACTTAAGATACACTGACAGGCTATATCTAAAAATCTACTGTCTTTGCTTTTCGTGTGATAGAGCAATAACAATTACAAAGCTTGAAGGATGTGCACACAAAAAGAACTTAGAACACTAAAACTCAAAAAGCGTTGTCTCAATGAAAATAAAATTGTTTTTATTGATCTAATATACCGTTCTCGTACACAGGTATAAAGGAATTTAACATCAATAAACACATAATGCAAATTATTCAGGTTCTCATATGTTTAATATCTATCGTTATTCCGTACTTAATATCTTTTCTGGACAGCGTTTCTTCAAACGAGGAGTTTGAAGGAGTCTACTATTGATTAATTGTCTCACCTGTTGCTTACCGTTTGCCATGTGTCTCTGATCGATCATGCATAGAAATGGCATTTCCGGACAGATTACCTACACACACAATAAAACACACGCGACTAATATAACTGTGAATTCAATCGTGTCTCAGTCTGATTGTTTGAAGCAAAATAAGCATAGCTTAATCTTGCGTGTTCGAAATGATATTAAAGCTATATTTTATTAATAATCTATAAACTACCTTATGGCAATTGATAAGGTGTCCTTCTCTAAAATTTATTATGGCCCATCTACTGACTTACTGCTACCCAATTAATGTGTGAGCTGAGTTAGCTGTTTGCTTGAGAAGTTAACTGGATCAACAAAAAGGTTAAATCTAGGTCTAAGCCATACCACCAACAAGGAATTTTTACTCTCTATTGTTTTTAACTAACCGTAAATCTGTTCATAATGGAAGCACATTATTAAGCGTTTCGGAAATAATTTCGAATTCAGAAGGTCTCAAAGGTTAACTATTCTCATTAATCTTGGAACAATTAAAATCTTAACCGTGCCATAGTACATGCGACCTCAAGACATTAGAAACGCAATATTTACTCACTGTACACACTGCTACCCTTTAGGAGCTTCCTGTTTGCCTAAGTCCTGAAAGAGAATCTTTGCCCATGAATTTTTACAACTACTATCGTCATTATCATTAGTAACACTCTACTTGTGAATTACAGTCACTTTTGTAAAGAAAAACTTGCGCATTCCCTTTTAGTGTGAAATCCATCGATTTGTAGAGCAAAATAAACTTGTACTAACATACGAACATTGGTAGCAACATAATATTCTTAAAAGTAGGTCTTTATACAAGAACTAATCCTGCAACATAAGCAAAGTCGCATAAAAATTATATCGCAGTTATGGACTATTACTCCTGTCGAACTACACGAGACAAGAACCTGTTGAGCACATTTAAACTCAGAATGGGATAACATACGCTATCCTCCTTTAAAGTGTGAAGATATCTTGGCTTCTCTCTCATGAATCCGATCTCACACGAAGCAATTGATAGTTACCTACAAACCTATAGGCACAGACAGGTATATTTTCTGTGCGTAACTGAACCGTGTCGTTCTTTCTTTCTTAGGTCAAGAATGTCAATAGAGTTTATGACGCTTTTGTCAGATGAGAGATTATTAGACAACGAGCATTGTCGGCTTAAAGACTCTGTCAGTGTAATTAAGAGTTCAGGTCTTGGAACAGACGAACTCGAAGACTTTATGTGCAGAAAAACAAGCTTCTTTAAATCTTAATGAAGTCATTAACTCTCATGGTTCTCAAGTGGTAAATCTACCACCATCAGCAAGAAGTCATCCTCAAAGATCAATTAAACCTTAAATACTCAATGATACACGTGGTTCTGTAACTATATGAAAGCTTCTGTTCTATGAATCTGCGAACTAAAATTATTTACAAATTATTCTCTTACAATCTGAGTAATTTGATAACGATCTTGTTCATCTCTTATTGGGCAACTACTTCTCTAGCCCTGTTGGCTGCACTGCATGACACTTATTACTTATATAGTAAACTCAGTATTAATACTTATTACTACCCAAGTCTGACATTTGTTTTATATGACCAATCTCATAATTATATGCGTTATCGTTTATAAACAAATAGGAATTGCCTAACCAAGGTTGATTATTGGTAGCCACACTACAACCAATCATACTCTGTACCAATTCATTATGTTTTGGATTTTCCAATTGTCAAAGTTCCTTTTTCTGTTCTTTACCGACAACGACGCTTGATTGCTTCCATACTTTTAATAACTTGTTATGTCCACTTCCCTAGAGATATAACATGTGGATTTCGAAGCGTATCACGTCTTGTCTGACACGTTCCGATTGATTAATTTCCATTACGCATAAAATGAATAGGAGGAAAGAATTTGTGGTAGTGCCTTGACGTATCTGTGAGATCTCATCTCATGCAATCAGACTTATCGTACTCTTGATCCTGTATTCGCGAAGAAGGACAAACTTTCGATTCTAGAATAAACATCCTCTGATTTTGGTTTCACTTTAAACTTGCTAACTATCGAAAACAAAACAGGAGGGAGACTCTCTAGTGAGATTATATCATTCCTGAGATCCTATAATTTAAAAGTCTGATCCACGCCCTTTGGCAACAATTAGTTAGGGTATTTGTTGCTAAAACGCAAAAACTAAACAATCGTGATCGGTGTTTGTACAATCCTCCCAGCTATTTGTGTTCAATACATTCTATGTCACTAAATCGTCATCGCTTAATTGCTAAAACCCCTTACATGCTGCATGCATATGGTCCTCATGTAGACCTTTTAGCAAAAACAGAATTAGTGTGGTGGTTGATTCTACAGATTCATTCATTCATACAAGAGGTTACGCTAAATCCATGTGGTTTAAGCAAACCCACGACAGAAACTTCAAAGCTGTACAACTAGCAGAATTGCATCTAAGGATTATTTACCCTCAACTATGGGACTTAATTTTCCCATGAACGTCTCTCCAATTATGACTTATTTGGTTGCAAAGTTAGGCCTTGGCATAGTAAACGAATATTTGCTTTTGCATAATAAGATTCATACTTTTCAACAAGAGAAATTACAATACAAACATGCTTGTTATGGACATTTACTTATTCGTGGGAATAAGACGAATGTTAGCGAAACCGTCGATAATTCAGCGTGAAGTTTCCCTGTCCGACATCAAAGACTTCTAGCAAAGCGCATACATATTTCTCTGTCATACTTTTGTTCTTGTCGTGTCAAAATATACGAATATTTGAAAACACCTAATTTATCATGGCATCTTATTATGTCACAAGTTTGCTTAATGCAGTTTGTCATTTGTCAGTTTGAATTATTTACTTACTCCGTGTTACATGTTCCTTTGACCAAGTGAGAAATATAATATAATAAATTATCGATTTTTAGCAATGTACATTTAGAAGCACAAGCTGAATGTTCGTACGTAATGTCAGAAGAGTGTATCTGAAACAGGAAAGGTTAATAATACATCTCGTAGAAAACTACGCAGGCTCTTGAAAGCTACATAAGAATCAAAGCAATCACAATTGGGAAAAATGAAGTAAATGCTCAATAGTTCGATACAGTCAGAAGCAGCAAGTAATAAGAAGATGGCAACAGGTGAAGGTGGATGTAATGGAAGGGAATTCCACGATGAATGAGGACTACCTTGACCTGAAGTGATTTAACAATGCTGAGAGAGTACTTTGGGAAGCCCGTAATAATGACATGACTTCCCTCAAGAGTTGGCAGCTAGTTGGCACATTAGCAACTTAACAGAACAGAGTGCTTATCTAGGTTTCAGAAAATTAAAGTATTTTTTCCCATTTAAGATAAGCTCAGCATAGTTTTGATGACACTGAGAACAACCACGTAGCTTCTAAGTCGTTTCTACCTGTCTACTCTTTCTTTCGTAGCACAACTAATATTTGGTTTTGTTAAATGTTAATTCTTATTTAATAACTTGTTCCTCCATAATTTGCACAGGAAATGTCAGTTTAACTCTCCTCTTAAATGTGTTATTGTTTTACGCAAGATCAAACGTATGGACGTTTGCTACGAGTGAATCATCCTTAAACTTGTTTCATTCGTATCTTCATGAATATTAAGTAACTTTTTACCAGCATACGTCTATCGCTTTATCAAGAAATTATGAGACTCACAACTTGAATTCGCAATTACCATGAATTAGCCATGCCATCAATGACATAATAATCTTATCAAAGAAAAGTAAATGGCAAATACGATGTAGGATGAATCACTCGTCTTAAGAAATTCTGGATGACAGTTTGTAGTAAGCTGATCCTTCCAGTTCTCACTGAAACGGACAATGATTGACGATTGACAAGGCTGAGCCAGACATCCGGGATCTTCTTCCATCTTTCATTCTTTTACGCCTCTTGGGTAGGAGAAATCTAGGCCAAGACTTTGCTGCAGGGCAAGAATAATAGCCACAATACAATAACAATCTCAGTTACTGCACTTAATACTAAGGTTATTCATGTGATGCATCTTCTTTCTGCTAAACCCAAGAAAGACTGTCCACACGTGTGACATGCCTTATCTAATCTCCTATGTTACTTAAGGCTCCTCCATTCTAAAAAGGAAAGTGAAAGGAATGTAGTCTTATTGTTCAAGACAACTGTCTCCATATTGCAGTTTAATGGCTGAAATGTTGGAATCATAAACTAATCTTGTCTATTATGTTTCAGGTGTGCGAGGAAACCCTTAAAGCTGTAAAGAACTGAAGTGACTAAGTACAATGGGGCGACCTGGCCCCACAACAAGCAGCCAAGCTTATATTAAAAGCAACAAGGAACCACATGAAATAAACGAAGTGTCTTCTGCTTATCCAGAACAAAATGGGAAAAATACAAACTCCTCGATAACCATCCCACGATATAGCCAGAAGAGACAGATTATTTATACCAAAATGCTTTCAGTCCCATCAGAATCGCGACTCCAAAGCTCTTGGAGCTTCCCCTTTTCTTCGTCTTTAACATCCACAATCGCAGTATTTCTAGTTGTAAGCCTATTTCAAAGTATTTTAATAACTCCTTGCTCTGCGGAGCCAGTTGTGCCAAGAGCAGCTCGATCCTCTGTGATAAGACCAACTCGAGTGACCTACGGGGACATTGAGAAGCTCAATAAAACTTGTCCTGGGAAGGATACCTGCGCTCCCAGTAGAAATGGTAAGTTGTGCATGGATGAATAGATAAGCAAATCTAATTCTGTAGATGAACAAATATTTCTCATTAAGTTTGAGACAATTGACCATTACTTCAAGGATGGTTTTGGAATATTTAAATGAGTTTTGTAGAGGGAGAGTTTGTTTGGATGTCATGCATGCATAAGTAAGCCAATTTTAACTACTTATTACTTCTGTCAGATCGAAATGGTGCCATGATGAACGACTGGAAAAAGCGTAATTGCTTTTGCGACAAACAATGCATCGTCTACGATGACTGCTGTGTCGACTCAGCTTATCGGAGAGACCCAAATGTCACTTATAAAAAGAGCGATGCTTTCGAATGCGTCAATCTCAGGCAGTATGGTGCTTTCTACATGAAAACGAAATGCCCAACTTCTTGGAAAGATGAGACGGTAGGTTTATCTTTAATGCTACTCTATTTAAGTACTTTTCGTTTATTAATCACCAGTACTGCTGCGTAGAAAAAGCGAGCAAGAAACAAAATTAAATTGTTTCACTTTTTAATGTAAATGATTACGCTTCTCGGAAAAACTTCAGTGTATTTACTGTAGTTGGTTTGCTTCCGAATGATTCATAACGAAAGTAATCCATTCCATATATTATTGCTTTGAATTCAACAACAGAAACCCTTGTGCATTTCATTTCCACTTCAGTTCGAATATAGCACAGTCATCGATTCATCCCAAGTTGATTGAGTGTGAGCAAATCACAAATTAATCGTAGTCGAATTATCCCCGACTACATGCTCTAGTAATTTGAAATTCTCGATTTATTCTTAATTCAGTTCTTCTCTTTTATTTTAAACTTTCTCTATGAATATTGACAGCCATCAGTAAAATACCTGATGTTAAGCGATTCCCACTATCATTCCATTAAATCGATTACCGCAAGCATTAATCAACTATAAATAAGTTCCTCCTTTTTCAATGCTTCAGGATGCAATAATAACAGGCTGGCTCACTTCTTTAATAAGAAATTTCAAAATCCAAAATCCAATTCTTGCATTTTTTAAAAGAAACAACTTACTCAGACACTTCGTAACGCAATAAAGTGAAATTCAGTTATTTTTCTTCTATTCCTTCTTATTCCATTCGTAATTTAAATTCGTTCAACCAAATATTATTATTTCATCTCTGTTGCTGGCAACGCAGACAGGTATGCATTATTTCATCTCATACAATAATATGCAATTATTAGTACTCTTGAAGCATGAATCTCTGCTACGGACAGTCTTTCCTAAAACTTCCTAATAATAAAACTTTACGTAATTATTTATTTGCACCATACCAGGAGGCTTAGTGCCACTCAACAGAGAAATATATTCCTCCCACAACACATTACGATATTAGTAATCCACCTCACATTATTACGAAGGAATAAGGCGGAAACAAAAATGAAAGTGATAAGTTCAATTTTTTTGAATTAAAAGACCTACGGGACTGCAGGCAACTGTCTTCCGTCTTGTGTCTTTTTATTTCTCTCACACCTTCGGCCCACCTGTCTGCAATAAATCCACAGTGGATAATCCACTATCCTCAGCACTTCTCTCCGCGAACAATAAAACTTAAAGTTACACTAATAGCTTCTCTTGTAAATCAACTCCGCTCTCATTTTAATTCCTTATCATTATGCTAAACGTGGATCATACAATCGTAAATTGAACTACCTCTGTGCATACCGCAATGCCTATATTCCACTGTTTTAATTATTCCCTTCTCTTTAAACCAACATAAATTAATTTAATCTGTCATCTGATTTCTGCCTGAGTTTATCTCTACCATGTAATATTAGGTTCTCTCTCCTGCAAGCCTTCAATCTGTATTCCGTAATTATTGCAAATTGCAAGGAAAAATATTATAACAACTAAGATGATGCGCTTGACTCTCTAAAGATGAATAACGATGAGAATATTCCTCTGACGAGAATGGTTAACCACAAAAGTGAAGAATTTTTCTCGCCACCATCAACAAACCAACCACAGGAATCTATTTACGTGAATCGTCACTAAAAAAATTAAAAGTGAATAGCACTTTTGCTTTTATGCTTCACGGGTACCTAAGATGCGTGAGGATTCTCTGCTCTCATAAATTCTTTGACTAAAAACTACTAACTCCCATCATCAAATCAAATGATCATCTTTTTGTTACTACTTCACGCTTTGCTTGTTTAGTGTCATTAAGATGGGCGAACACATTTCAAAAGTCCATCTCTATTTTCCTACGGGAAGAATTGAATCGAAAGTGAATTTGTCGATGAATGAAAGCTAATGAATTGGAATTTTGGTGTATTTTACAGATTCGAAAGGGTTGTGAAGATGAAGCCAACTACTTTGATCCAATTTCCTCTCTTCCCATCACAAACATGAGGACAGGATTCACCTACAAGAATTACTACTGCGCTTTGTGCAACAACCAGACTTTCACAGACAGAATGGAGTTGTGGTCACCCAGGCTGGAATGTCCTTCTGTGGGAAGAAATGCTGAGGACACTTTCAAAAATGAAACGCTAGACAGTCGGCTTCTCTATCGACCTGATCAGGGCAAATGGGGGTTGCAATTGAGACAAGGAGATCACGATATCTTTCACGCATGCAATATTGACCCTTTTGTCTCTCCATCGGTGGAATACATCATTCGCCCATGCAAACCAGCTATCAGAGAATGCCCCAAGAATTACACTAACATTGATGTATGTTCTAATTACAATATTGCTTAATTAATGATAACGGAAATCTCAATCTCAGTTCAATTGGAGTAATGCCAGGTTGCAGGAATTAAGACTTGTGTTTGTGTTTGTTTTTTCTTTGCACTTAACAGTTGCGTGAATTTCGTATGTTTCTAAACTTTGTTAGCTAAACAGCTGTTCTTTTTTTTTACTTTTTGTCACTGATGAAATATCTTAAGACACGTATTTAACGTCGCATGCATCAAGCTAAGCGAATCTAATCCACGCAGGAACAATAATTTTTTAACCAGCATGCGAAATTAATGTTCATAGAACACACAACGTGAACTCAAACATGTCATATTTTTTGGTGATAGTTGTGCACTTCTTGTTAAACAGTTACGCAATGGAGATGTCATCATCATTTTAGTTATCGTCATAATTTTAATTTTTTTGTTACAAAATGTTGCAGATTCATCGAAAATGCCTAAGTTACACTGCCCAAGTGTACCAGCAGACAGAAGGCTATAGGAATGTTCACTGTGCAATTTGCAATGGAATTCTTCCAGAGAATCTCGTTTGTACGTGGCATTCCTTGGCCAGGAATTTTGAGCTGATCTTTTCACAGTCAGCATTCTCTTTCCTGTTTGACTTGAATCCTGGAACCGGAAATGAAGTGGGGAAGATCAAGAAATGCCCAAAAGAAGAAGTCTACGATCCTTTCTTCCAAAGATGTCGAGCTGTACTTTGCTCTCCAGGTCAAGTCTACAGGGAAGGGAAATGCATCGCTGTGACTGTGTCTACAAGTCGTCCTGTGACAAATCCTAACCTTCCTTCAGACTCTAATGACTTAGGAGATGGAACTGACTTAAACGCTTTAAATTCCAATGTCCTTGAGTCAACCTCTCCCAAGGATAATTCCAAAGTTACACCATCACAGCCTCTGGATATTTTTGAAATCTGCCCAAAGATTATCTTATCACGAGATGAGTACCAAATTCTATCCAACGGAACAGTATACGTGGAGCCGTACGGAAAAGCGTTGTCGAAAAAAGAATACGCTGTCCAAGGAGTAGATCGCTTGGTTATTTGTGCACTTCACACGGAAAACTACATCGACAAGTTTGGACCAGTTTGGGGCTACTTGAGCTTCGCTGGAGTCCTCATTTCCGTCATATTCCTCATTCTCCACTTAATCGCTTGTGCTCTTGTTCCTGACCTCAGAAACCTTTCTGGAAAGAACTTGGCATCCCTTTGTGTGGCTCTTCTTTTGTCCTACTCCATCTTCTTGGGACTTCCATTCGTCTCCATTCCCAGCCATTCATGCACGGTCATGGCTGTTATCCTCTACTATGGGTAATCATGCGAAACATTTAAAGCACGCTTTAATATCTTTCGCCGCCGGCATATAATTATGATTAACTCGTATCAGATTAATGGCTTCATTCTGCTGGATGCTCGTTCTGGCCTGGGACGTCTCGATGACGCTTCGTAGAGCTACGCAGGAACTTCGCGTGTCTTCCGGATCGCAATGGACACGCTTCTTCTTCTATTCCACCTTTGGATGGCTCTTCCCTGGAATGCTCGTGACAGTCGCTGTTGTCGCTGAGTTCCTTCCCACGGAAATGATGCCATGGCCATACTCTCCTGGATTTGGAGTCCATAATTGTTGGTTTGGTCAGAAACCAGCTCTCTTGCTGTACTTCGCGGGACCCGTTGCATTCATCCTTCTTCTCAACGTAATTCTGTTCATCGACGCTGCAAGACTCATTGCTTCAACCAGTATGGGTACAGCGAAAGCCAAAGCATGCGGACCGTCTCACAAGAATTTCCAGTGAGTCACTTTGTACTTTAAATATTCTTCTTTTGGGTAGCATGACTTTTACAGGGAAAATCTTTTTAACGTGCACACGCATTTAGATATATGTTCTAAGAAAAGCAACTCTCCCACCCAAATGATCCAACTAAGTATATTTATCGAATACTCTCGTCTCGTGTATCGTGTCTACAGTCTTTCTTAAGTCTTGACAAATAATATTACAGCAAAAATTGAGACTTAAGTATGATTAATGCACGAGTGTCACCATAATATATTTCCTTATGAAGCATAAATAATACCTGCAATGTTCTCAGTCCATTTAGAGATGTTCCGCTAGGCATTGTGCAAATTCACCCATTATTCCTTAACAAGGAGATTAGTCGTACATGACAAAATTAGCATGGGTTCTACTGGGCCCAACTCGCACTCACTTCAGGCTTTGTTCAAATAAATCAAGTCTTAAATAGCCAATCGTAGTTAATCCATTCAAAAAAAGCTGCTACAAACATTCACCTCTCCTGTAGGCAAACTTCACACAGCACTAAAGCATAATTAACTTTCCCTTAAAGCCCAGTCAAGCTGGGAAGGAGCTGTAGGTTAACTTACGTAAGGACAGCCGAAGGATGACTTCATAATGCAACACTCTCCTATAATTCTTATCAATTGAATGCAGAAAAAAATGCGTGCCTTTATTATACGATTATTAGTACAATTTGTTACACTGTTTGCAATGATAACTAATAATTATAGGGTTGTGGAAAGCCTGCATTAGTGCAAATTATGCTTTGGATATGAAGGATAATTTTAAAGAAGTCTGCTGCTGCTAATCAAGGAATTAGTGATCAATCTCATGTTGTATCAATACGGATATTTCATTATAATAGTTGTTCCTTCATGTAGTTTTTGTTCTTCTGCACTTGACTATAAACAATTTCCTCTTAGATGTTGCTGTGAGTTGTTTAAAGTGGTAGGACGATATGGACAGAGCTGAGTGTTAGCCATTCTTTTATTTAAAGGTACTTTCTAATCACGTACATTTTAGTCAAATTAGGTAGGTAGAAAGTGAGAACGAACTCCCCAACCACTTAACTCGCTACTTCAACTGTACAATCGACAATCGACAGCAGTAACCTTCTTTAAAAATCTCAATTGATCTACTGGTTGCCTTCTGCATGCATACAAGTGAGTTAGCCATTCATGACAAGCAATGTAGCAGCTCCATTTCTACGAACATAATGCATTATGCAAAGGATCAATGGATTTCCCACGGTGGTGGTGGTCAACAGCGTATTGTTCTCTAATTATGAATTATTACGAGGAATGAGTTATGATGCCTCTCTCCTGTCTATGAATTAATTAGTTAAAAGTAAACTGCATGACTATATAATAATCATACATGTGTCCTGTTTCTATTAAAGGTTATACGTGAGACTGGCTCTACTCATGGGAATCAGTTGGGTACTTGGAATCATTGCTGGATACGTCGATGTCCCAGAACTTTGGACTATCTTTATCATTTTCAACACACTTCAAGGACTCTTTATCTTTGTGGCATTCACTTGCAGTGCTAAGACTAGGAAGGTCCTGAAAACTAAACTCTGCTGCTACAGCAATCTCCCCACGGCTTCATGGACGTGGTCGGGAGCAGGAGATAACCAAATGATTCGTACAACCTCGTCATCCTCTGGGAACACCAAGAGATCGGATCTGGAAGGGCGACATTCATCATCGTATGAATCTACCCATCATCCTTATATTATTGCTAACAATCCTCCTCCAAGCAATCGATCGCATGTTCATCAAAATCCCGTGCATAATGGAAATCACCATCACTCCAATGGTCATCACGGTCAGAATGGTAATCATAATCATAACGGAAGATCACATTCGCCTTCAAACCTTCATCATCACGTTTCTTCAGGAAATGGAAAGATGTTCAGAAGTCCTTCCACTGAGCTGTATCGCTCTATTCAAAACTAGCAATTAATGCTTAGCTGCGAAGACTCACAGAAGTCAAACGCAGAGAGTTATACTTAAGAAAGACAACGTTCGGAAGAGTTTCGTGTTTTCAATACTAGACAAATACTTCAAAGCCAGAATAGAACTCATTTAATGCAATCAATGTGTGTTTCGCAGTAGAGACTAAGTATTATTGTAGAATAAAATATGCCTTGGTTTTACTTTGTAATGAGTTCGCAAACTATAAAATATGCAGATAGATCTTCTTTATCCTTTCCTTTCTTATGGTTTTTTACGATTATTTTGTGTTCCAGTATTTTTTAAATATACAAATATATGGTAAACAAGCAACTTTGACCGGTTTAGTGTATGATGTGAGTTATTATGTAAGTTAGTGATGTTGTAACCGTGAGATTATAGTGTAATTCTAGAGCTACCAAGCGTAACTTTAAGAGCAAAGTCGATCGATGATCATGTCCCATGAACAGCCAAATAATTTACATTTATTACGAGAAATAAAAGCGAAGTCCCAAATTAAGTATTACAATGTGCTTCACAAGTTGATTTATGCACGGAACACGTGAGATGAAAGTATGAGACAGAAGAAAGACGGGTTTATTCTTATGTTTGTTTAGCACAAAAACAGATATCGTAATTTCTATATAGTAGCATTAGGGGAAATTTTTTTGAATAAAAATTATTGAGTAGAAATACAAACCAGAGCTATATCCTATTCCCACACCTAGTTATCTAAATCTACTTCTTATTTTTCTTCTTTTCAGCCTCCTCCTCCTTTTCCTTCTCGACTTCTTTGACGTATTTATCAATCGTATCTACATCCAGCATCTAATAAATTGCAAACACATTTTTCACTTGCATCTCTCACAATCTCATTAAAAAGTTTCATATTTTTAAGGAAAGCCTTACCTGCATCTTTTGGTCTTTTCGCATGACAGCGATTTCCAGGTTTTTGCCGCCAGACTGGACAACTTCTAGCAAGGCACGGATAGCTAATTTTATCGTCTTCTCCTCAGACACTGCATCCTCCGCATTGTAGTACTTCTCCAGGAATTCACGTACCTATGAGTTTATCAAACAGTTGTTGTTTTTGTATTACTACTGACAGACAAAGAATCTATAAAACCACTGCAGGTCTGTACTCCTTACTGTTTTCGCATTTCGTCCAGTAGCATTGGCCTTCCATTCGTGATACGTCCCTGAAGGTTCAGTCTGATACAACCGTGGGGTTCCATCTTCATCGAATCCTCCAATGAGACAAGAAATTCCAAAAGGACGTCTGCCGTTGCTCTGCGTGTACTTCTGCTTAAGTTCTGTTTGTGCAATTAAATGACAATTTCATTATTATCGCTACTTTCATTTGTTACAAAAACTACAACCAGTGAACTTAATTACCAGCGATATGCCTCGTGATGTATTCTACAGTAGCAGGATCTTCAACAGTCAACCGGTATGACTGACATTCCACCCTCGCACGGTCAATGAGAATTCGAGCATCTGCCGTCAGTCCAGCAAAAGCCATAACGATGTGATTATCCAACAGACAAATCTTCCGGACAGTTCGTTCCTCCTGGAGCTTCGCCACCGATTTCTTCTCGACCCCCAGGACGACGCACGTTGATCCCCTCACCCCGACCTACAAAAACCATCATCCATCAAAAACCGAGCACATTTCCCATTTACATTCGAAAATGTTGCTCATTATTACAGCTGTAGATCCTTTCTTGACAGCTTCTTGGGCATATTCCACCTGAAAAAGATGACCGTCAGGTGAAAACACAGTGATCGCTCCATCGTATCGTGCACTCCCCATATTCTAAAACAATAAAGTCAGTTAAATTGTATTAGTTTCAATTATTCATGAAGTAAACTTCACACTTCACCATTCCTTCAGTAATCAATCACTTACTTTGAAGACTAGTTACTTCGAAGTTCTTCTTGGGTCAAAAATACACCAAATGCTGGCAGAAATGCAGTTGAAGATGCAAGTATACTTCCAGAAGTACAAGAGTTGAAAATGATGAAGGATTTTTAATTACGAATTGTCGAAAGAAAGACAGGAGGAATGGAAAATGACTTGTGAGTTTGTTGCCGGTGTACAACTCAAATCGCGCTGACTCACCGAGGACTCCTCTCACCAGATGGCCGTCTTCATGTTTCTCAAAATGTCCAAACTCTTCACTTGAACGATAAAATAATTCTACCTGAATATGAGCTCTAAATTGTAAACGTATAATTTCAATTATGGTACTTTATTATTATATACCAAAAACCAACAACTAGTTTAACAATGAGTCTAGTGAAACAAGGATTATTAGAAAAGCATATTAAACTTCTTGATTATGTTTAGTTTTAGTTGGTTTGGTGTGGGTAGAAAGTAGAAACTGGAAGATTGTAAAGTACAAAAATTTTACGAATCGTCATTACATTTATGAGGATAACATGAATGCTACCAGAATACCAGCTACTATAATTGAGTAGTTATGCTATTAATCTGCACGACTTACTTTTACCTGGAACAATAATAATGTTCTAATTAAATTACTACTACTAGACTAGAAACATTTAAAACTTCTTTCAACCACCATGCGATTTAAGTGAAGGGCTGCGCTGATTTCTAAAACATTTTCTTTCTGCACCAAAGACCGTCGGGAACGGGAACATGTTGTGTGTTGTGAAGTGCGTCTGCGATTTATGAAACGAAGGAGTTGTCGCTGTAGGAAGCGCCGCGAATGCTTTTCAGAAGAGGGTCGTACTCCTTGTCCAGGATAAGTAGCGGCATGCCAACTTTGTGGGATGCAGGGTACAGTTCCTCGCCAACGCCTCGTCCCCCTGTCTCCTGAGGATGGGCCGCCCCTGCGCCTCCTCCTCCTGCTCCTCCCCCTCCTCCGTAGGGGGTCTCCTCACCCCCTCGCTCATCCCCATTGAGTTCCGTGGTCTCATAATACTCCCCCCGCCGCCCCCCACCCCCTCCTCCTGCACTCGCGTTGTACTTGCCGTAGGCCTCGGAGGAGGACTCGTACGAGTGTAGCTCGTTGTTTCCATCTTCAATTGCGGAGGGGTAGTGGGGGTTGTGGTTGTTGTTGTGGTGGGTGTGGTACGAAGAAGACTCGTCCTGCTCTGCTCGTTCCCGTATGGCCATCGAGGAGGGACGCGGTGGGAGCTGGTAGACGCCTTCAGCTGGACGCTGCTGCTGCTGCTGCTGCTCTCCGTAGACGGGACTTTGGGAGTAAGTGGGAGTGGCAATCTGGGAAAACGGGACTCCTCCTCCACTTTGGGAAAGTGGGGGTAACGCAGGATTTCCGAGGGGACTGGGTGAGTAAAGATGAGGTCCTTGGTGAGAGGGTGATGACTCGCCTCCACTGCTGCTGTACTGGTTCCCACCCTCAGGAATTATCAATTAAAGTAATTATGAAAATGAACAGGATGGGAATTTTGGAACTGGGTGTGTAGTTTGGATAGTGAGGGATTACCTGCTGGTGTTGGTGTTGTGGCTGAGGTGATATGGGTGAAGGGGGTCCTTGCTGGAGATTTCCTGGTTGAAATGAGGAGGCAATCGGTCCTTTAGAGTTTGGAGGAGGATTGGCATTAGGGTGGTTCTTGTGATAGGGACTTTTGAGAAGTCGGTAGTTTTGATTGCGAAGGTCGTCTTTGCGTGTAGCAGTTCCTTGAGAAACTTCCTGCTGTCTCATCAGAAGAGGGAGGAGGTTGAACGTGAAGTCGCATCCCGATTCGACTACTACTGACTCGCGAATGAAGTTTGTGGACCTGAAGATGTTTCCTAAGGACTTTCCTGTTTCATTGGTTGAGTTGGATTCGATATGGAGCAAGTCTGTAAGTTCTGTGATGTACACTTCTACAGACGAGTATCTCTGTCGTCGACAAACATTTAGAATTAGATTTTTAAAACTGATCCAAAGAATTTCTCAGAAACTCAGAACACATTAAGTACATTCCAAATTAAATGTACCTGTCTGCAGATGAAGTAATCTCCAGGGCGGTCCGACAATTCAAGGTCCTTATTCATACACTTCCCCACCATCACGTTTTGTGTGAACACTGGAGGAATCTGAATTATCTGCACCAACGCTATAATTGGAAAAAGTGTTTGCCTATGAATTGCAAAAAGTTTACACAAAAATAAAAGTACGAAATCCTTAAATACCTTTAGATGCGAGACTTGTAGCATATTGTGGTTGCGTTAGGATATTCTCCACCCTGCAAGGTGTCAATACAACTCCTAAGCCTGAAATAATCCACTACATCAATCCACACACAATGTTAATCTTCTTTATTAGTAAAAATACGTCGCTGTTTAACTATTATTTTTCATACCTGAGCCAATATGACCATTGTGACAATTACTCTACCACAGTCGGACCACATTTTGAACTCTTTCACTGTAGCTCCTCTTATTCGACACACCGTTTCAAGTCTCTACGCAAAATTCTATAAGAAACTACGATGGCTGTCGAATGCCATTCAGTTTGTTCAATGAAGGTACGCGTACTTCTTAATCTTAATTCACATGCCAATATCTCCAAATTCAGTCCAGCACTAATCTGTCCATCGTCGTAGTTTCATTCTTCACCGACTCACCGACCCTTTCTGATTCTGAGAAGAAAAACCTCGTTGACTATTATTATTGAGGAGTGATATGCAAATACGAACATATTCATGGAAATTCGAGACGTGTTTCCTCTTCTTATATTCTTGACTCCTGTTCACCCTTCTTATCTTCCCGTTCTTAAGTACGGGAGATAAGAAGTGGATGCCCCCGTCACCACTGTCCGTCTACCTCATAACTTCATACTTCATAATTACCTACAGAATGCACCTTGTTAAAATAAATTGTTAATTAGATTATTAATCCTTCCCGTTATCCCGTTGAGTGCGATGCATTAACACGGAGGACTTTCCAGCAGGCGAAGTTCGTCTCACCTTGCCCCGGAGCTCAACGAATGTTTACTCCTCTCTCTCTCTCTCATGTGTCGCTCTTATTGACACTTCATCATTTCTGCTGAAGATTTAATAACAATGCCCCCTCCTTCTATCGTCTCCTAGTCGCCTCCCACATTCACATCCCACTTTGTAGCTTAGTTTGTAGATAAATAAGTGCTAATTAATGGAGGAGTCTCCCAGTAAGGCCTCACAACAGTCCCTCAACGGAGGGGGTGGGGGTACGGATTTCGACGAAGCAGATCAGGCCTCCACAGCCTCCTTGAGGAGTGCCACAGGAACTGTCGAACTTCCAGAAGATGTGGAAGACGAAGAAGAAGATAAACCAATTGATGATGACGAGTTTAACATTCCGCCGGTTGACTTCGTACCATCGCTGGAAAGCATCTTGAATGATGCCGATGATCCGGGGTCTGTCAGTGGCGATGATGATCTTCTTCATGGAGGGTTTCCTCAGGAGGGTGGGATGACCAGTATTGCTGTCGACCAGATGGTTTGTCATTAAATTGTTTAACTCATTTCAGTGGTGACTAATATTATGATTATGATATTATCAGGGCGGGCTGATTCCTGAGGGGAGTGATACAGTATCGATTATTTCGCGAGGATCTACTGATGAGAGAGCTAGTCGAACGTCCTCATCACGAGGTGCAAGAAGTCGCCATCTTCATATACCCAAGAAAAAACCGACTTCGATTTTGAGGCACGTTCTTCTTCGAGGAATGACTACGCAGCTAGCAAACGCAGCTGTAAGTTAAATAACAAGACATGCAAACTGGAAAAAGAAAGGGTTACCTTAATATGTGATGTTTCGGTCGGTAGGATAAAGTAGACGCTGGAACGGCAACTTGCGTGGCTATCGGAAGTTCTATTGTGGTAGGAACGTCCCACGGATACGTCCTCATTTTTGATGCGATGCAAACTCTGAAATGGTGTCTTGGAGAAACCGTGTATCGTGAGGAAGGCGGATCTGTTAGTAGTCTCGCGGTCAGTGGGAATGGTGCTCGTCTCCTTGTAGGATATGCCAAAGGACTCATCCTCATGTTCGACTTGGAACATGGGAAGCTTATACGGTCGATGCACGATGTCCATGGGCCTGGAACCGCTGCTTTAGTTCTTCGTGTAAGGTTTAGGCTTTAGGACATCCAACAACTGCATAGCTTTAATGGAGGAAGCTCGAGTGTGACTGACATTGTGCTCTTTTACAGTTTACTGATGATCCTGCTTTAGCATTGTGCAGTGACAGTGGAGGTTCTGTGTTTGAACTCAATTTCAAGCGAACTATGGGTGTGCGTGGCTGTGATTCTAGATGTATCTTTTCTGGCAGCCGTGGAGAAGTCTGTACATTTGAACCTCTTCTTCTTGGAAACTACCCGGACAATCCACTAAAGAAGTTCGTCATTGTTGCTCTTGCTACTCTATCAAAGGTACAGTCTCAGTTGGAAGTGTACTTCTTCTATATAGTTCTGTACTGTGTTCTGAGCGGTACACTCCTTGCTTCATGTGTTCGTAAGATTAACCTGAAACCTGTCTTCGTTACTGATATATTTATAAATTTTTTGCAGATTCTGGTCGTTATGCTTAGGCCGAAGTTAAAAGTTCTATTTACTCATCCCCTCACTTCCGACCCGACAACGCTTCCCCTTGTGTGTTGGCAAATGGTCATCATACAGACTCCTCATAATGACAAAATTGTCGATCCGGTTCTTACGTTTGCGCGAGATAATTCGGTCTACTTTTATCAAGTAATTAAAAATACAATATGTTATCGTCGAAATTCCATTATTATAAAAACCTTAATTATCCTTCTAGATGACATTAACAAGTAAAAATCAAATAGAACTCCTTCCACTTCAAAAATTCACTGTCACATACCAGCTTATAAATCTTCACTGGCTCAACTCTCGGACTATTGCATTACTGGACACAAGAGAAACGCTACATGTCATGGACGTACGGTCGCAAGAAGAACTAGAAACAGTTGACCTGACTCAAATTAGATTAGTCTACGCCAGTAGTCATTTCAAAGGACTGGCAACTGGAGGAAATGTTAGTAGAGGCTTTGCTGTCGCTGGAGAGCGTGCCTGTTACAACTCCATCCTTTGCTTTAATAATCAAATGGTGATTTTGGGAACAAAATCAGTTCATGCCCTTACCATGAGATCGTGGCACGAAAGGTTAGACTACCTTGTCAAGCAGCACTTCTACACTGAAGCGCTTCAATTGGGATATGAACTGTACCTGGAAAAAGCCAAAGCTGTCGTCGGACTGAAAGGGAGCAAAGATTCCAAGAAGATGATCGTCAGAGAAAAGGTAGACTTTCGACTTTTCGTTCATTTATATCTCAATTACCTCATTTACAATATTTCGACTTTTTTGTAGATACTGTACATTCTTGATAAATTCGTTGATCGAATTCCACTACTTAATTACATGGAAGACTTGAGCACTGCAAAACTAAATTACCAAGAAGCAATCTCATCAGCTATTAACTATTACGTAGTATTAGACTTTAAGTAAGTGGGCAACTTCAATATGCTCGATGCAAGTAAATAATAGCAGCCTAAGATGTATATAATATTAATTAGTACTACCTGTTTTCAGGAATCCTATATTTGACAAGTTATATGACATTTGTTGCTGCAACCCTATTTGTACTACAGCATATCTGGAATCACTGGAGCCATTCATTCTCAATGATCAGCTTCGAGCAGTTCCTCCGTCAATAGTCAAAGAGTTTTTCACTCATTATGAAGCTCTTGGCAATTACAAGGTAAAACAATTTCGACATTTTTTATGCGATGTAGGATACTTATTTCATAATTATTATTTTTCAGGCACTAGAAGCGTGTACAGTTCACCTCAATGTTGAATCACTTGATATTCATCAAACTATGAAAATATGTTGGACCCAAGGACTTTATGATGCTATTATTTATATTTATAATCATGGAATGCGAGACTACGTGGCTCCGTTTGAAGAACTCATGACGGAGCTTCAAAGTGCCCTCGCTGCAGGTAACTGCTATCAAAGTAATAATATTTGGAGCTCGAAGGTCAACATTAACGTGTGTATGTGACTTTGTCCACAGAAAATCGTTTAACAGGTTCGCAGATATCCTTAGGAAATAAAATTCTGGTCTACACGTCGTGCTGTTTAGCTGGGCGGGCCTATCCTTACGGTGATATTCCTGCAGATATGGTTGAAAAAGTTCAGTCAGAAATATTTCGTTGTATTACAACTCTACATACTCGGAATGCGACTGAATCCGAAGTAGCGTATCCTTATCTCAGGTACTATTTTCGGTTAGCGGAACTGTTTGTTGAAAGTTCTACAATTAATAGTTATTCTTTTCAGGTGCTTTCTCAAGTACGACACAAGAGAATTTTTAAATGTTTTATCGCTAAGTTTTGAAGAGCAACTCTTCCAAACTGAGCTAGGGAGGAGACAAAAACAAAGAATGGTAGACATTCTGTTACAAGTCATGGTAGAGCACGGTAATTTCACTGTAAGTCCCCATTTATATTATACTACTATAATATAATTTATAATAACTAATACCAGACCAGATGCTAATGTTATAAATTCGTCTTAACTTACTGTGTTGAACATTTACAGCCGACTCAAGTGGGAATTCTATTCACATTTTTAGCCAGACAAATGGCAAAACCAGATAATAGTCTACATGTTAGTAAACTTCTCTTTGAACAGGTTAGCGTTGAGCTTTTATTTTAACAGTGTATCATATATATCTCACATATCAGAGCTAAAGGAACGTCTTTAACAGGTTTTAGAACATTTAACGAGTGCGAAAGAATGTGACAGAACGGATGAACGTCAACAAGCTCTAATGGAACTTCTTCAAGCTGGTGGGATTCAACATTTTGACTCCCAGAAGCTACTTGATAAGTGTTTGCATGCTAAATTGTAAGTGATAACAACTTATTAATTGAGTATCATGCTTAATATGTGTTAAATCTTTTTCTTAATATTTGAACTAGTTATCGCGTCTGTGAAATGCTGTACGAAAGAAAACAAGAATATCATAAAATAGTTTCTTGCTATTTGCTCGAAGAAGCCAGACAATCTCAGGTGTTCTCATTTCTGCATAAGATGTTTTGTTTCTTACCTACTAGAAAGGAAGAGTTTCAAAAGCAAATCAAAGATCATCTTCAAGTAAGTCTTTCTAGTGTCTTTGCCATATGAATTTAAAACGGGCTTCGTTAATTTCACTATCTACACTTCTAAAAGGAATTGGTTGCAATCGACAATAAAAGGACAGCGCAAATAATTTACCTTCATGCCATTACTACACTCCCTGAATTGGTGAAGTCTCTGGACTCTGAGCCTGAAAAGCAGCACCTGTTCCTTCAAGGAATTTTCAGTATGAAGTGAGTAGCTGTTGCATATTTCCGGATAAACTGTATTCTTACTTTTTTCCCTTGCATTGATTAGGGAACAGAATCAAGGAAACATCCATATAGATACGCTTACCACTGAGAAATACATAGAACTTACATGCAGGTTTAGTCCTCAACTTGTTTATCCACTGTTAAAGTCTGTTGACTCGTACCGTCCTGAGCATGCAATTGAGGTATGTATGGGGAATTTCATTATAATTTTTAATACATATACCGATGAATCAGTATTTTGGTATGTTATTAAATGATTCATAACTTTTCTTATGTATGAAGATATGCAAGAAATATAAACTGATAGAAGCAATCGGATACCTGTTGGAAAAAGATGGAAAAATATCCGAAGCATTTGACTTGATGCTTGAACAATTTAAAATCAAATTGAATCAGGTTATTTCAAGTTTTTTAAAAACAAATGACTCAAATTATAATAGTTACCTATAATCTAATTGAGTACGTTTTAAATGGTTTGTATAGGTAATCGACGAAGCTGAAAACGATTACTCGGAACCTGGTTCAAGATCCATTACTTCAAGTTTGTCTTGGACGCAATTGCAAGCATTGTTTCTAGTCATAATTCAATTTTCTCAGAGAAATTCTCCAAAATTAATATCAGACGAAAGGGAAAAGCTGTGGTTGCCATTATTAGAGCTTGTTATAGCAGCTTACAATAGATTTCAAGGGCGGAAATCTGTTTCAAGTGACTTTAATGATATGGCCAAGCACTTGCTCAGTAGTATGATGGGCCATGTGTCCCTTCCAACAATTGTAGAAATCGTGATGAATGATCCATCCTATGAGAAAGCTACTTTTGCTGAAGTTCGAAACTTGGTCATGGGTGAGTCTCATTGTGTTACATATTGGTATCAGCAACTTCACATTATTTAAGACGTAATTATAAATAAATGTTATATAATAATCAATTAGGAATGCTGGAAACATGTACGTATGAAGATATGATGGTGAGCCTAGTGAAACGAGTAACTGAGTCGGATGTTCACAGTAAACTGAACGCTAAAATGCGTGCAGTGAAGAAACCGTTTTCATCAAAGAATAAAGTGTGCCCTTCGTGTAGCTCTCCCTTGTTATGCACAACTGATGACACGACTAAGGTTTTCGTATTCTTGTAAGACTTTAAAATTGATTTAAAATATTTGAAAGCAATCTACAGATTATAAAATTATGAATGGGCTCTCGCAGTTGTGGACATTCCTACCATTCAGCTTGCGTTGAAGAAAACAGACTGACCGGATGCATTACCTGCCGTGCTACTCACGACTTATCAGTGAGTAATCAAAACGCAGAAGCTTCGAACTTGTCTCATAATTCCATTTCATTCGACAGCCCGTTCAAATCAAGAATAAGGTATACATGTTCATTCGTATTTAGTTAGGGGATGTCTGTGAGCTGGATGTATTATTCGAATTTTTGCTCCACAGGTCCTTAAGTGGAGACAATCCTGAAAACACTTCTGATGGCGCACACTTTCTAAGTCATACAGAATTCGAACTGCAGCTGGATGCCAAATTTAAAGTAGAACTAAAGGAGTTCTAGCCATCGGGATCCAAAAATTCTGTGCTATAGCGTAGTTTTGTGTCATCGCTTTCGAATTACCCTCAAAATCAATTTTACTACACCAAATACGTTCAACACAGTCGCATATTTTAGTTCCATATTTATTGAACTTGTATTATTTATAGATGTTCGCTTTTAAACCAAAATGAGAATAAGAATGGTCCCTGTTGATCAGTATCATTACGTCATAATATATCATGCACCATATTGCTTTGGCATGCGTCTTAATATTCTAGTCGTACAATCTACGAGTCTATTCCTAATCCCAACCCTAACCATCTGTCAGGAACTAGCAAAAAATAGCGATCTAAAGCCTCACAAAATCGTGTTTGGTATTCCGTGGGACTAACAACCGTTGGGGCGCGACCTTGTCCTCCTAAGATTCCCGTCGATTTTACGAAGTTCTCGATCTTCTTATCCCACGTGAATGTTCTTATGTAGTCTAAATTTAAATAAAATACATACATGTACATAAAAAAGCAAGTGCAATTTCAGTTAAAATCGACCAGTTTCTAAAGAAAGTTACCTATGATCCCCACAACTAACTCGTTTTTCTTCTCATCAAGTCCCACTAGAAGTGAGTAATCCATTACCATCTGGGAAGCTAGGAACCGAGAGTCATTACTTAGCGCTAAAGATAGCACGGTTTTAGTGTGGGGTCGGATGTAGATAGGATTCTCACACGCCACTATAGATGAAGAATGGATAAAATTGACGATTTTGTAATACACCAGTGACATTAGATGAAGTCGGATATTCAAAAACTAGCAAGCTTACTGTTGACTAAATTTTCATCCAGCAACACGAGATCTTCCTGCTCTTTACCAGCGACATTTGCGAGCCGATTCCGAATAGATCCCTTCAAGTCAAACTTCTGAGATATCTTTCGGTCATAGAACAGATTTTCCATAATAAGGATGTCAGTCTTGTTAGCAGCACTAGTCAAGCCATTTTTGAAACCAATTCGATATACTCCTAAGATCTTGGCAAGTACTGTTGGTTTATTGTCTTGGAATGCACTTTTCATATATTCAAAATAGTTAGGAGCAAAATCCAGAAAGGATTGGATTTCAAAACGACTCATTTGTTTAATTACAAATCGATCATCTGCAAAAGAAAAGTTGAGTTGCAGAGTCAAAACTGTGATTGGATAGAATTTTGATCGATTACAGCAGCAGATTATGATTAGTTACCTATAGTTTTGCAGAAAGTAGAGCCAGATTTTCCACCACTCGCAGCCCACGAAACACAACGGGCAAGAGATCTAATATAAAACTCTTCTCCTTCTATCAAGCATAATTTTCTAAGTTGTCTAAATTGTTCAGCGAAGTACACTCTGCAGTAGAACTTCGCCGAACTACTGTTGAACTGAACTTCAATATTTGCATTCGATTTCTTGCTTCTGAAAGTAAATCAATATTATTATTACAAATTTTTACGATTATGTTTAATTTTTGTAATTGTCAAAAATTACTTGTCTTCCTCGGGATCGTCGTTAGATTTACTGAATTCACTAGGATTTCCATGCTTAACGATGGCTGGCAGTTCGTCAGATCCTCCAAGTTCTACTGAAAGCAGTCGATCTTTCCTTTCCACACTACATTAAAAAGTACAGTTTGAAGAAAATAAATTAAATTACAACGTAAATAAGATATCTTACCTATTCTCTTCTTCTCCCATTGACAACTGAAACATGGACTTCGACGAGTTCTTCAACTTATTCCTGTATTCAACGGATCCCAATGCACATGCAACAATAGAGCTAGGTTCGTTTTCGAAAATACGAATTGGAATGACGCAAAGTGAAGCTTGGAGGTGGTGCTCTATGGGAGCCCACGGAGACTGGAAAATGCATAGTCAGATTCAACCTTAAATCTAGATCTAAATCACTAGCTTGTTCAATTTGTACCTGAATAACTTGAACAGATCCAGATCCAGAAATGAAATGAGAAATAATCGTTTTAACAGCACTGCTGCTCGATCGTTTTTCTGTTCGACCGAAGTCAACTACTTCATCAGGTAAATCTTGAACATTTTTCACTATTTTTTCAGCCCCGTCAGACTTCGTTCGTTCATGCTCCTGTCTTTGAGAAGA